>ML776714.1:691817-703225 GCA_009831015.1 Picea engelmannii | reverse complement strand
ATATATATATATATATATATATATATATATATATATATATATATATATATTTGAAAATAAATTTGGGGCTATATATAGGTAAACCAAAAAAACCTCTCTATGTAAACAATTCACCCAACCAAAATTCCAAACCTCTTAATTTCGCCCATCGGCGAAATTTCGCCCCTAAAATCACCTATGCTAATTACATACTCATAAGGATAAACAAAACACTATGTTGTACAAAAATGATGTTATAAAAGGTCATCATTTCAACATGTGTGATTACATTAGTGGAAGCAAAATACAATGAAGATGTGACATCCACTTCTGGCAAAACCAAGTGGTTGTTTTCTTTCCTTCATGGTGTTCCTCTTTCTTCACTGGTAATGCCTCTGCCTTTGTGAGTACATGCACAATCCTTTTTTCCTTCTTTGGAAGAAGCTCCGGATTAAGCTTCCAACATTTATCCTTTTGATGTCCACCCCTATTGCAATAAGTGCAACGAGTTTTTTGGCATCCAGACTTGTTTTCCCTTCCCTTTCTTCCATTTTGGAGTTGAGTCTTTATGTCGTGTCTCATTCCTAGTCGACATAAAATTCCTGTACAAATATTGTCTCTTCCAACACTTGGCAACACAATGCTTGGGTGAATGACAAAAAGTACATGGATACATATTCCACAAGTTTCGGATTACATGATTATGTTTTTTATAATCAAAAAGAGAATTGGAAAAATCATGACCATTATACTTTTTCTTGATGATCTTCAATTTTCTTTGAGGATGATTTTCATTCACTATCTCCATCATGGAGTGATACATCATCACCCTTCGTGAAGTGTTCCCGCAAGGACTTAAGTTGGCCATTCGAAGCATTACTTGCTTCCGATGTTTTGGAGCCCATCTTGGAGAATGATCCAATCTCCTCTTCACCATATCCCAATCCTAAATAGCTAGGTCTTTTCACAACCTCTATGGGATTAACGATACCTTGGCCCTTATTTCCAAGTCCCTTTCCTTCATAACCCATCTTGGTTAGAAATTTCAAACCTATACCTCTTGTATGTTTTTCAAATGCACCAAAACCATCTTGATGGGAACAATGTGAAATTGATGAATGACTTCCACTACATACCTCAGAGATGTTTTCTGAATTCAGTGTAGAAGGCACTTCTTTCAATTCTTCTTTTTTTTTGTTGTTCTTTGAAGCTTTCCCTTGAACCGATTTATTTTGTTCTTATTTATGTTAGAAGATTTAAATGTACATCATGAAAGTGCCAATGGATTACAACAATGATCTGGTCGTGTTTTACCAGATCTCAAGAACCCTTCAAAACTGGCAGCATTGAAAATGGATGAATGAAGCTCCCAGAAATGGCCCACAAAAGTGCGCTCCTCAATAGCTTCCCTGCATAAAAATGGCTTTGCCTCAATATTTCAACATAATTTCTCTACTCTTAACTCCCCTCCATGGCTTCAAGAGCCTCTGTTTTATATAGGCTTGAAGTTGGTAACCATCTCCCAACTTCTCCCCAAGATTTGGCCTCAAAAAGGGCCCAAGATTCTCAAAAATGGATTAAATCTCCCAATATGAGGCTAAAATCCATTAAATATCTTATTATATAGTGTAAAACCCACTATATGGAAAATATAGGGCACAAACCCCTTATGGTCTAACCCCTGGTCATATATAGCACTTGCATGTGGCCAAGTGCTAAGCTGACACATTGGCCCCTGGTCTACAACCCCCTCAAACTTCAGCTCTTATTCGCATGCATCCCCATGTGACCACTGCTCTATCCTCCACACGCCAATACAAAGATTAGACCCCCCAATGTCCAGCCCTAGTCACACACCCTAGTCGACGGGCTAGCCTGGCCGACCGGGCACCAAGCCTATACATCCATGTCGAACACCATACTGCAGGGTCACATGCATATTCTCACGCGATCAGGGGTTAGGCGTAACTCCATACAAAATCATGCCAAATATCAACAATCATCCACACAAACGATATCAAAGGTTGAGTCATATGTTATACGCTAAAACCGAGGGTTGAGTGCTGGACCGCGTATCAAACTCCCATGCCAAGTGATAGGTCTAAGGACTGGGTTATATGGTAAGTATTGCGACCAGGGGCTGGGGCTAGGCCCTAGCCCTTTTCTCCACCGTATAAACTTTTAAAAAAGTTTAAATAATTAAACCCCACTATACATGTCAAGGACCACTGAGGGTGGGTTGGATAGCTCGGCCCTTCCAAGTCACTATCCCAGATGAGAGGTCACGGGGTCGATACCCGTTGACTCCATAACATTTTTCCAAAACCAACAAACCACTAATTTGGTTCCATGTGGCAGCCCATGACTGGGCCACATGGTACCTTCCCATTCACCCAAACATGTCAGGTGTCAAGTTCTCATTCATCCAGTTGTCTTCCCAGGCATTTTCCCAGTGACCTGCCACTGTACCTACCATCTCTGCGATGTGTCGTACAATTGTATGTCCTTGCCACATCATCCGTACGGACGTGCCATGTGTCACCCTTTCAGTGGTGACACATGTCACACTCTGATTGGTCCACATTTACTTGTCCACATCAGCATCCATTGTACCTTGCCACATCAGCTGTATGGTCATACAGCCTATACAGTCATTTGCCACGTCGCACTGTACGAACTGTACAGACATCAAATGTTTACTTATTTGGCAAAACAAACATATTGTGATATCTGGAGCATACAACGTCTATTTGAGCCTATTCAAGTTGCGTTGGGTTCGTAACGTTGAGGCCTATGCACACGTCCATTTTGAAGAGATTCTAGGCACTTTTATTTTTAGGCCTTTCTGAGCCCCATCTGGCTCCTGGATTCGATTCTGGATCATAGTTAATTGGAGGATAATTCTTTCTTATGATCTCCTATGCTAGATCTAAGGAAAAATTATTATTGTAATAAAAGGGTTGCTAAGCCTCCTCTATATATAAGAGGCTCCTCCTCACACCATTTCTTGTTGTTGATTGGATATCGAGAATAAAAGTTGTTGAATATCTTCCTATTGAGGCGATTTGGTATTAATTCAAAGTCTTCTCCCTTGGTTGTTATTTTATTATTCAATATTGATTGTAAATTTTCAAGTCTTCTACAAAGCTAGTAAAATCGATCCATTGAAGGGTAAAGTCTACCACTTGGAAGGTTGATATAACTCCTTCCTTATCTTCCTTAGTTTGATAATTGTTATTAATTCCTTTTTTTCTCTATCCTCTAGGAACTCTAGCAAGGGTATTGGTTTCAATTACTAAGATATATTGATATTGCTAGTGAAGATGCTCCTTCTAGGACCCCTTGTTTGTAGGGTCTTGGTCTTCATTTTCATATAGATTATATAGAAAACTATTGATTCATTGGCCCTAGTCTCCTCACTCTAATCCATAAAGAAAATAATCGATTTAGAAGAAGTGTTTCTTCTTAACACCATAAGCCCTTTTTTGATAAGGCACATGTTTTGTCCCATCAACCTCCAAAATATATAAAAACCACAAAACCATTTTCCTTTTTCCTTTATTTAGAAATCTAATGGAAAATGTTGCAAATCTCTAGCTTGTATTTCTGCTTCCTAGTCCAATGTTTAATTTATTGCATTTTTCATTTCCTAAAATAGTATATATTAGGGTTTGATCTTCAATTGATTATCTTAAAACCCTAATTTCTAGTTAAGCCTTAAAGTTGTTTATTTCAAGTTTAAATCTCATCCTTTGGGCTATTATTAGTGTTTATGTGAATATGGAAATTACATTAAAAAAATAAAAATAAATAAAAAATAAAAAAACACACAAAAAAAGATTTACACTGAAGTTTGGATTGTGTTGCATTCATAGAATAACTAGAATAGACTTGATACAAATTCATAATCTAGAAAGGGTTTCTCAAGTTAAAATTCTAATTCTTAGTTGTGAAATCTTCCTTAAGCTATTATTTAATTGCATCTTAAGATATTATTTAATTGCATAGTTTAATTATGAAAATATTTAATACTTGCAAGTAAATCTTAGATAGCTATCATAAAACTTTAAATTGGATTTACCTTTTGATTCAAGTCTTTCCATTTCATTTTGATTAATTTGTTATAGACTTGATCTATTATTTAGGTTGATTTATTTCTTGTTATAAATTTAGAATTTGCATAATCCAATACATAAAACAAATTTGTTAGACCGAGTGGTTTGTGCTGAGGGGTGTTTCTCCCCACATAGGTTCAATTCCCGCAAGTGACATGGTGAGATTTTAAATGAGTACACTGTCGAAAAAGCCTCGGCTTTCTACGAAATCTGGTTTACCCTAGGTACCATCCTCAAAATGAGGTGAAGTGCCTGTTGAGTTTCCCTAAGAATTATTCCAAGGAAAAAAAACAAATTTGTTAACATAAGACAAGCCAATTACACCTTGGACATGTACCCATTTAAGCATTAATTGGGATTTCGTTCAAAACATCACACTTCTATAGTCATTTTGTGTTCTAAGATTAAGATTACATCTCTTGTGATTGTTTGGATCTATTGTAAGCTACATCATTAACTTGGGATTGTAATTTATAAGTTGTAAATATGAAATATCTCTATTGCACATATAACAAATTAGATTTGAAGATTATTACACTTGCTTCTAATTTATATAAACATCTAAGTGGATTGTGGTGTCTTGTTATTTTTCTCTTGAAGGCTTATCTTAAAGCATTAGATCACTAAGTTGTTGAATCATTTGTATTGCTTGTGTTATATCTTTGTGGGATTCATTTTTTTTATTTGTTGGAGTAAATCTTTTTTTTTCTTGGCTAATTCACAATTAAGATTTAATTAGGCCCTCATAATAATAAATTGTATAACAAAGGGATACCCCCTTGGCCTTCTGAGAGTCAACCAAAAGTTAAGGAGAAATTGTATTGAGGTGACAGTGATACAACTCCCACCCATTTTCCCAAGGTGGCATCCGTGGATTGAAATTTTCCATGTAAATTCTAGTTTAGGTGGTAAAATACTCCAATAGCCTTAGGGTTAGGCACTTGTCTTCTCCCATCAACCACCAAAATATACAAAACCCAAACTCTTTCTTTTACTTTTTGGTTTATTGAAAATCTAAAAAAAAATATTAAATTATTTTTAGTTTAGATTTTTTTTAGGTCTAGTGGTTTAATTTGAAAGTATATTCATTTTCTAGACCTACTTCAATTAATATTTTACTTTTAAAATTATTATCTTAAAAAATCTAATTGGAATTTTTCGACCTAGCAATTTCAAGATTTATCTTTACTCTTTCGGCTATCTGAAATATTTATATAAATTACCATAACACCATAATTTCACATTTTAATTGTGAATGTTCCCTCTCTTATTATTGCAATTTCCGTATCTTTCACTTAAATAAATATTTGGTTAATGCAAGTAAATTCAAAATAATACTCATAAAACATAGTTGTTTTACTTGATGATTTAAGTCTATTATATTTCACATGGATAATCCTTCATATTAAGCTTATTTCATTCATATTAGGAAGTTTATTTTATTGAGATTTTTTATTCTTAATAATAGTGATCTAAACATTTGGTTAAAGTATTTATCTTCTCCTGACTTGATTTCATTCAAATCCTAAAATTTATATTTAAATTTACAAAACATAGTTGCTTTTACTTGATGATTTAAGTCTATTATATTTCACATAGATAATCTTTCATATTATACTTATTTCATTCATATTAGGAAGTTTATTTTATTAAGCCTTTTTTATTCCTAATAGTAATCTAAACATTTGGTTAAGGTATTTATCTTATCTTGGCTTGATTTCATTCAAATTCTAAAATTTATATTTAAATTTACAAAACAATTTTAGTAATTTGGATAAGACAAGTCACATCTTCAAGGCTTGTTTTTTTTTTTTTTTTTTGTTNTTTTTTTTTTTTTTTTTTTTTGTTAATGTGTCCAGACTTGTTGGCATCAGGATTAACTTGTGGCTTGAGAAACCGTGACTCAGGGGCATCTAAGCTATCAAAATCACTCGGGGATCGTACCCGGCCTAAGCCACACCAACCCTTAACATGGTTGGATTTTTTGTCCCCCGGGTTTTGAACCGGTGACTTTAACAACACGGAGTGACTTAACAACACACCCTGTCATCGATTGTCCTACACTTCGGAGACTCTTCAAGACTTGTTTTAACTCAAACACAAACTTGGAATTATTCTTAACACTTCGTATTTATATCAAGTTGTGTTTTAACTTTAAGTTTGCATTTCTTACATGTTAATTTTCATTTGAAATTGTCATTAGAGCATAATTTGGATTTATTGCGAGTTATATGTTTCATTACCAAATTATTGCTTAACATAATTTTATCCCTTCTAAGGTTTTATTCATTAACTTAGCTTGTTTATTAACATCTTGCAAATATCGTATTTGCTTTTAATATCATTAATTTGGATTTCCAAATAACCTCTTTGAGCTTAACATTACATCATTCAAGAAATCGAGAAAGTGGTTTTCACCACGAAGGCTCAAATATGGAAATTTACCTCTAACAAACATATTAAATCATATTTGAGTTAAATCCATATGTTCTTTCATTGTCTTATGCATCTAAGTGGATTGGTATGATATGTTCTCTTAAATAAGGATTTATCATTTTAAAGCATTATATCATTAAGTAGTTGGATCCTTTATATTGCATGTGTTATATCTTTTGTGGGATTCATTTGCTTCATCATTAAAATAAATCAGTGTATTTCTTAGCTTAATCATAATTAAGATTTACTTAGGCTCTCATTGTAATTAATTGTATATAAAAGTGACATTCCCCTTGGCATTTTGAGAGTTGGCCATAACTAAGAGGAAGTTGTATTGAGGTGACAGTGATACAAATCCCATCCATTACCCCAAAGTCACATCTACAGATTGGGATTTTCCACTAAGATGCTAGTTTAGGTGGTAACGTTTTGGCACCATTTTCGGGGATAAAGTCCATTCCTTGGATTTTGTAAAATAACTTATTGTATGTTTATTTTTGACAAGTAAGTTTTAAATTCTAATTCATATATCTCATCTGACGACGTCATCTAAATAAAATCTAACTAATAAATACATTATTAGAAGTAATTCTCATAAAGGAATATCAAATAGACTCAAAGCTAATTAAGATAATAATAACTTGAGATTTGAGTTGATTCTGTTATATTTTCAATGAGCTATGGCTCTTGTATCCTCTTTAAATTTTTTGTTTAACTATTACTTGAACCATAACTACTGCAACAAACCAAGATCACAAGCAGAATAACCATGCACAAGAACACAAGAAGTATCCTGGGAAACCCTTCTCAACAAGGGAATAAAACGCAGCAAATCCTTTTCTATATTCCTCAAGAGAAAGACCTCCCACACCATCACCAAACCTAGCACACAAGAGGGTGTTGTAATTCTCATAATGACAAACCACGACTTGTGAAATCATGAGATGACACAATGATAAGTGTGTTTCCTCAATGGGGATTCACCTTTATTTATATAAGACTTGTCACATCAAATGATGTGTCTTTTGGAACAATAGGACCGACCTCAATAACTCAAAATACAATTAATAATTACCATATTAATTATTATCTTTTATATTAATTATATTTTACATTATTTATCTTTTATATTAAGGTGGGGCCTACCTATTGTTAGAATATAGAAGATTGTGTGCTCATTTTACGATTTAAGATACCCTCGTCACCCAACCATAGGCCGAAGCCACCCTTCGAGCACCTTAATCTTGACTGAGAATTACTCTGGAAGCAAACCCTAGGCTAGATAGCCAAACAAGGTGTAGTGCATCTTCCTCCAAGGATAGCGCACCAACAATAGCTAATCAGATAGTCCAAACCGTAGCCAAGAGATAGTCCAAGTCAATACTGAAAACTAGTTGCTGCAGCACCCGCACCTGCAGCTCTCCTCCACACGTGCGCACCAAACTGGGAACTGCAGTACGCACCAGTTGCTCTTTGCAATTCTGAGATGTGTCAAATGAGAATTGTCAACTTGTATTTATAGTGGTTCTGCTATATTTGTTGGGGCCGACTTCTCCTTCTGGATATGTGTCTGTTCAGTATATTATTATTATTTTTGGCCGACTTCTTCTCTTGGAGCCTAATAACCTAATATAAATTATCTTCTTGAGTCGACAAGACTTATAGGGTTATTAGCCAACTCATTAGGGTTTTTCTCTTGCTTTCCGGAGTCTCCTATTCTCGTTAGGTTTACATGTGGAGGTAAATACCTCCCACAGCTACCATAATATTAACACTCCCTCCTAGCTAGGGAGGTATTACAGGTAATGGTCTTGAGCACAAAAAAATACCATTTACCCGGTAGCATCAACATAGTCATTTAGACTATCTCATGACTAGATCATGAGCATCACCATCAGTTGCATCATCTCTCGAAACCATACTTCATCTGAGTAATTAGACATGATGTTGGATAAGTCACTCATACCATAGAGTGACACAAGAGTCATTCTTATAATGCTCTGAACTATTTTCCGTCTGGAAAATCTCTGTTCATCATTTGTCTGGATGATGATTATCTCCAATAAACTGTTGATAGTCTTCAAGGAAATTAGAACAAGAATAGAACACAACCGTGTCTATCCATAGTAGTACATAACTACAATCCAGTGGTACACTACCACACCAAGTAACACACAAGTACTTGATCATCAACGAACAATGGAACATATCCACCACAGTAGTCTTCATCTATTGTCATGCAGTCTTAATAACAACCATCTGATAGCAACCTGCATAGAAAAAATGTTATGATATAAACTAAATCATCTGGGCCAATATTTCACTCACATCTGTGAGCTCTAAAATAATATCTGCCTCATAGTAGAATAATGAGATATCTAGACTATTCTTCTCAAGCAAGGAAGATTAACTGTCATGTCTTCTGAACTTGGACCATTCCCCACCCTAGGCCATTCTTCCTACACTAATGAAAGTGCACCCTGGAGAGAATGTATAACCCTAATGAATGTTGAGCTTGGACCATTCCCCACCCTGGGCCATTCCTCCTACACTAATCAAAGTGCACCCTGAAGAGAATGTATAAACCCTAGGGAATGTATGTCCCTGATTGCTGAGCCTAGACCATTCCCCACCTTGGGCCATTCCTCCTACACTAATCAAAGTGCACCCTGGAGAGAATGTATAAACCCTAAGGAATGTCTGTCTGGACCATTTCCTCTATTAACCACAAGAGGAAAATATTGTCATGCATCAACCTCCAAAAATGGACCATTCCTCATGTTAACCACAATGAGAAATCGTTGTCCAGCGAGGCGGGCCAGTCTTCTTAAGTAACCCTCAAGAAGAGAGACTGCCATAGACCACTCCCCATGTTAACCACAATGGAAAGTCACTGTCTATGATACATCAGCAATCAGACTACTTCCCATGTTAACCACAATGGGAAGTGACTGTCCATTAGAGATCTCAATCCACTTTCCGAACAGGAAAGCATCTGTCCAAGAAGGACTATTTTTCAATATTTAAAATGAATGTCTTCAATAATGTTTTCAGTGCTCCCTCCTAAACTGGAGATTCATTTCTTCCTTTTTCAATAAGAAGGAAGTTGTTTCCACGAGCTCCAGCTTGAGTACGCAAACTCTTTCATCTTGGATAGAAGATTTACCAAAATGTCTTCTTATCTGCTCATCTGTGGAGATATGTATTGGAGAAATCATTTTCTCATTTCTGGACATCATCATGGATAATGTAATGCTTGATTTCAAATGTACTTTAGTCTGGAATACTATGAAGGCTTCATGTAGATATGAACAATAGATTATATCATAGTTGGAGAACTGGAACATATCCATGTGGCACTTCTTCTGTCATCATGAGATCTGATCTACTGAGTAGTCATCTTGATGTTATAGGAAATCTTCACCACGCTTATGTTGTGCACTGGAGGTTCTCCACCATGTTATCTTCTTTTATCTACATATAGGAGTCTCTTTCTGGTATGTCTCAGAGTCTTGAGATTGCTCTTCATGCGCTCTTTATTCAATTTCTTTGGAAAACATTCTTTGCATTCATCTGATGTAGAACTCCAACTCATGGATGTTGCAGATGATATAATGACTCATGTAGTGATATGTCTGGTGTACTGGAACAAGTAATCATCATAGTCTTCTCCCTCCATCTGGGAGAACCTCTAGTTCTAGATCTTCGCAATGCTATCATTCATAAGTCTTCCATAGATTGTTCTTTATCACGACTTTCAGTTCTTCTGCTTGATTTCTTTTAGTGAGTTCATATCAGGCTAGTAATCTTGTGATTCTTGACACAATGACTGGTTGTTCTGGTTTCTCTTTCTTTCTTGGAATCCTCATGTTCTTCTTCATGTTTTTATTTAGCTCTTGGGTCCATGGATTTTCTTATAGATTCCATGTCCTAGAGATTCCACTTCTTCCTTTCATCATAGGATCATGGATCTGGATGGACAACCAGGAATACTTTAAGGCTTCTCTTCGAAGAAGTCTTCTTCTATGGTTGAATTGAACACGTACTGTCTTTCATGGCTGCTACCATGGATATATATATTTCATCATATTCAATGGATCATAGGATTAGCTCCCTCCTAACCCTTGCTTCATGTAAGAGTGCATATAATCGGCTCCCTCTGTCTGACAGAGTCCACGCTTCCATCTGCATCCTTATTGTCTTCTGCAATATATAATTGGATCTCTTGTCTAACAGAGTCCACACTTCCGTCTTGTTGTCTTCTACAAAATGTCATAAGTCTTTTTCCAATTTCCTCTCGATTGCTGACTTCTTTCTGTCTTTGCTTCTTCTAAGTCTCTTCATGATTGATTTGACTTAATAGCTTCCACATGATTTGTATTTCATCCTTTCATGTGTATTATCTAATGATATCCATTTTCATTTTGTTTTTTCTTCCATAGGTATGGTTCTTCTTGGAACACATTATCTTCCAAGAGATAGATATACAAGATATGTACAGAGATGATGCAAACAAGATATGTACAAGAAATAAGAAGAGTGTTGTTACCTTTTAGAATAAGAATTCTCTTCCATCCTTCTTAGTCTTATTTGTAGGTTCCTTTTCTTCGGCAATTGATGCCTCGTGTTTCTCCTTCCTTTTCTTTAGCTCGAGACAATGATTCTTGTAGTGACCATACTTTTGAGAGTTGAAGCATTGTACTTCTGAAATGTCTTTCTCTTGATTTGACTTCCTCCTTGAGAAAAACTTCCTTTTGTTCCTGAAGTTCTTGAATCTTGTTGTGAAGGCTTAATCATAGTAATTCCTTTGGGGTTTCTCTTGTGCATTGATCCTTGATTCTTCTTGAGCACATCAAGTCCAAAGTTCTTCAAATGTCG
>ML776714.1:628968-682315 GCA_009831015.1 Picea engelmannii | reverse complement strand
TGTTTTCTCTCCATATGAAACTAATGTTGGCATGAAGATCCTCATGAAGATGGGGTATAGAGGAGGTGGACTTGGCATTAATGGTCAAGGAGTCACCCAGCCATTGGAGGTTGTACCAAGACAACCATTTGTAGGCATGGGTTATGGACATGAAGAGAAAGGAGAATGCTTGAAAATTGTTGAAGCGAAAGCCATATCTTCACCACCGGATTCCAAGAAGGGAATCAAGATAGTTAGTCCTCATCAATTCAAGGACAAGTCAGGAAGGTATAACAGTCATTCAAGTTCTTCTTTTGCATATAAGAGAAATGATTGCTTCCATAGATCTTCTAACCATGATGTAGTTAAGCATCAAACAAATAAAATGTGGGTTAAGAAGACGGATGTGTCCATGAGAAGTGAGACGAAGCAGAAGAAGAACCTTTTGTATCCTCTTACAAGGAATGTACAACTGAATGGAAGACGAAGGAATTTCTGCAATTTCTGCAAAATCAGTGGCCATTGGGAGAAGAAGTGCTGGAAATTGCACCCTGAAATTCGCCACAAGTCAAGCAAGTAGAATGTAAAAGAGCCTGTGAAGAAGGAGGCTCCATCCACCATTGGAAAAGCACGATTATGAGATGAAAGTGTTTGGTGTTGGTTTGGTAAGCAGTTCATAATGTTTCTGCAAGTTTTATTTCTACTATGTTGCAAAATTTCAAGTTTTATGGGGGCAAGTATCTCTCTTTTGATGGAAAAAACTCAAAAAATTTCCGACTAAGAATCGAGAAGTAATGGCATCATTGCGAAGGACTGGATGAGAGAAAACCAAAAAAGGGTATTTGGATATCGATAACCAATCTGTCCACTGCAATAGGAAGCTACGACTCTGTTACAAATTAACGAAATGAGTTCGGGTGCCCCCTCTCTCCCCAGTTGAGATTTGAACCTGGACCGGCCATTGCAGACGAGGATCTCTGTTTGAAGGTTGTTTCTAACTCAATAGAAGAAGAAGAAGGAAGTTTGAGTTGCGTTTGGGCATTATTTTTGCATGTTGCTTGTGGGTGCGATGGAGCAGAGTCTGGTCGACGACATAATCGTGCGACTGTTGGACACGAAAGAGAGAAAATCAGCTAACTTTGTCTATGATAGTTGGTTCCAGATCCAGAAGAAAATGGCATAGAAACTCGCAGCTCGAAACGCTCTTGTCATATCTCTTCTTTACATATACTGACCTTCCACCTGGACACCTTACTGATTTGCGTGTTGTAGCAGTGAACAATGAGAACTTTTCATGCATTGCAGTGAAAAACAAACTTCATTTACATTTGTGACATGTATCAACTACGCTAGAAGCAAAAATCCGTGACTTTTTAAAGGACATCGAAGTTGAACTTGATAAACCAGGAGTGAATTCCTTTGGTCTCGAAGATTTCAAGGCTCCAAAAGTCCTTGGTGACATAGTGGAATCTATAGCTGGTGCAATTTTTCTTGATAATGTTCTTGACATAGCCAAAGTGTGGGAGGTATTTCAACCTTTACTACAGCCTATGGTGACTCCAGAGACACTTCCCATGCACCCATTTCGTGAACTTCAAGAGCGCTGTCAATAGCAGGCTGAGGGTCTAGAGTACAAGGCCTCACGAAAAGGAAATATGGCTACAGTTGAATTTTTTGTTGATGGTGTCCAGATTGGTATGGCTTATGCTCGATTTTGAAGATTTGTTGGATGCTACAATCCAGCAGAGGTAACATAATCACTGGGATCGATCCATATTCTTGGGAGATTATTCTCCAATACGTGGCTCCCTCCTGTGGTGCAGATAGATTGCAGATGATGTGAATGCCGGTGATCAGGAGTCCACTAATATTGTATTGGACGTATCTTACAATAGTATGAAATGGTGCGACATGTGTCAACTTATTTCCACTCGATGTGGCATGAAAGTCGACAATTGAATGGCTCTATCATACCTTCAGAACGACCCAATCATATGATGATGGAGGTTTGGAATCCTCTTGGAATAGTCGGAGTAATTACTGCATTCAACTTTCCATGTGTTGTACTTGGATGGAATGCATGCATCGCTTTGGTTTGTGGAAATTGCATTGTTTGGAAAGGTGTTGCCCTGTCCAAAGAAACTAAAAAAGAAAAGAAAAGCCATGAAAGCCGAGCACAGAGAGGGTATGGTTTTCCCATCTTATGCACATTATTGGCACATTGAATTATCATGTAATTTACATTTGGCATTTCAAAATTGGCATGTAAATTGTTGTAAAGGCCGTGTAAAGGCCATAATTGCCATTAAAACTTGTTGTAAAGATGATTATGAAGCATTGAAAAAGGCTTGTTTAGCCACTCTTACGTGAGGAAGAGTGAGAGGCGTATTTTTGCGCATTAAGCCTTGTTGGCTTCTTTGTAAAAAGTTGATTGAGGAATTTTTTTGCCTAAGCCTATTTTTGGCATTTTCATGTAAACTTGACCAATGAGTGTGGTTATAAACTCTTGGAAATTGTTTCAAAAAAAATGTAAACAAGTATGATCAGTCACAGATCCAGGTTATCATCAATTACAGGTTGCAACTTAAAGCAGATGTGGGCATTTTCATTTCGATTCCGAAGAACATAGGTGAAGGAGTCTTGAGGGGATGTGCCTTTTTCAGGCATTTGCATTGCAGTAGTTGCAGATGTGGGCGTTTGCATTCTGATTCCGAAGAACATAGGTGAAGGAGTCTTGAGGGGATGTGCCTTTTTCAGGCATTTGCGTTGCAGCAGTTGCAGGTGTTGGTGTTGCACTCCAATTCCGAAGAACATGGGTGAAGGAGTCTTTAGGGAACATGCCTTTCAGAGACATTTGCATGCGCTTGATGATGGATTGAAGTTGACACTTTTGGAGACCAAAAGTTTCTTTTGTGGGGAGGTGTGATCCGAATGGATCTCCGCATGTGAAAGAACTTCTCTATGCCATCTTCTCTATGTCCTGCTCTCGGATGTTGATCTGATGATATCTAGAGCATAGATCAATTTTTGAGAAGAAAAATGCCCGTGTAGTTCATCCATCTACTCATCAATGCATGGGATAGGGTATCGGTTCTTGATGGTTTTCTTGTTCAAGGCTCGGTAATCAATGCACATCCTCATGGTGCCATCCTTCTTCAGAACTAAGACAACTAAAGAAGTGAATGGGCTGCTGCTCGGTCTGATGTGTCCCATCTCAAGCAATTCCTTGATTGCCTTCTCTATCTCATCCTTGAACCTCCTAGGATGACGATAGGGGGGGGTGATCATAGGTTTGGCCCCCTCCTCCAACTCAATGGTGTGCTCAAACCCCTTGTCAGGTGCTCTCCCTGGTGGAATTGCCTCAAAGACCTGTTGATGTCATCCCAATAAATTCTTGATATTTGTATGGTATTATTGTCGACCTTATGAATCCTTCTGAGTAGTGATCAAGCATTATGCGGCATATGCTACCTTCCCATGTCTGAATATCCTCTCCATCCTCTTGGTTGAAACTGTCCTGGGTGCTCCTATTGACATACCTCTTAGAACAACCTTCTTCCCATCCTGATCTATGAATCCCATTTTCAAGGTTTGGTAGTTGGTAGTGATTTTTTCCACTGAACTCCTAACACCACATCTATGTATGATAGTTCAACCACATAAAATGTGTCTCTCACTGTGTAGTTTCCTAACTTCATATCTAAGTTTGGAACTCTGTCTAGACACTCCACTGTGTGGCCATCTTCTACCGCAACATCAAACCCCTCAAACTCCTCTATCCGAAGTGCCTGTCTCGATACTAGTGAAGCATCGATGAAGTTGTGGGTGGCCCCACCATCTATCAAGGAAATTTCCCATTTCCCTTGAATAATCCCTCTAATACGGAGGGTATCATACCTGGGAACACCAGAAAGGGTCGCTATGACTCATCCCTTTGTTGGTTTCCTCCTATTAACCTACTCTGGCAGTTGTGGGACTACTAGAGGATGGGCTCCTGCCAGTATCGATGGTCTACGGGGAGGCTGCTCCTCTGTTGGTGCTGACTCCTTCTCTGAACTAGTGCATCCATTGTCCTGCTCCTCCTCCTCACTGTCCACACTATCTGTTGCTACCTCAATATAATGAATCTCTCCCTTGCCCATGCACCTATGGCCTGGGACCCAAGGATCTCTGTAGTTGAAGCAAATCTTCTTCCTCATAAGCTCTCGCCTAGACTCATCATCCAACTTCTCCTTGCCATTCCATTCTCTATAGAATGGCTTCCTGTCTCGATCCCTCTAGGGAAAAAATGGTTTGGAGAAAGTTTTAGTCTTTGGAACTGAGTCTGCCAGATCTCGAGTGTGAAGGATGGCATCCTTCAAAGTGGGAGGACTGTATGCCTTCACCCATCCTCTCAAAGGATCTCTGAGTCCTTCTATGAATAGCATGATCATCCTGGGCTCTGATATATCTGTCACTGCCATGGCTACCGGCTGAAACTCTATGATGACCGCCTCTGTTTTTCCAGTTTGTCTTAACTGGGCTAGGTCCATGAAGTGTATCTCAGGATCCTTCCTGTCAAACCTGTCCATGAGCCTATCTGTAAACTCCCTATAGGAGGTGATGCGACTGTGAGCCAATGTCAACAATCCATGATACCACCACTCGTGTGCCTCACCCTCCAAGTGTAAGGTCGTGAAACGGATGGCCTCTGTCTCAGTCATTTGGTTGAGCTTGTAATACGTGTCTAGCTTCTATACCCAAGATCTGGCAGTGTATTTGTACAATCTATCGAAAGAAGGGATGGTGAGTTTCCCAACTTTTCGGATGAAATCAAGGTTATGCCCCTGCTGCTATTGTGGTCCTCCCCTCTGCAACTCTCTGGGGTGGTTCCTGAGTCTGAGTCCACAGTACTCGACTAAGGTCATGTTTTGATGGAAGTCACGACCCAATGCTGCATACTCCCTCCTATACTCTGCAATGTCGTCAGCATGAGTGGGTGGCCTATGTGTTATCGGTGGCGGTTCTGCTACCGGGGGTGCCCTCTGGAAACTGGGAAACAAGGGTCTGGGAATCCTACTCGCAGAGGTGTATGTGCGAGAGGGTGACTGGGGTCTACTTCTTTCTCCCGAGTTCCCCTATGTTGCATGCGGGAATTGTGTATCTGGGGTGCCCACTCTAGCCAATCTATCAACCACTTGTGCCAAGGACTGAGACATGGTCCGTTGACTAGCTAACATATCGTTGATAACCTGCATGAAAGTTGCGTCTGGATCTACGGGGGCCTTGCCACTGCCCTCTATTTTCTCATATCTGTCTCCTAGCATCCTATCTACCTCGTGCTCAGCCTCATGCTCTGCCTTTCTCTCTGCTTCTCTGTGTGCCTCTTCCTCTTCCTCTGAGCTAGGAGGAAAAGGGGAAAATCAGGCCTGTGCCTTATTTCTTGATGCCTGTTGTAAGTGACATATTCATCACCTACGTGTTCATGGCCCTCTGGGTCTTCTTCTGCACTCATTGTCTTTAGTCATAGGATGGCAGGACTAAAGCTTTGATACCACTGTAATGTTCCTGACTTGGCTATTCTAGGAAACACTGCTAATGTGTGTGTAGGATCAAAGGTTTACATCATATAAATGATCATACAAATAATAAATGCGACAAAGGACTGCAAAGTTTGTATTATGATATCTTTGTGGATTACAAAATGACTGTATAAACTGACAATACTCGACTAGATCAATAGACAAAGGATCTTAGACGGAATACAAATAAACAACTGCGACTGAATAAAATAACAACACTCAGCTAGATCAAAAGACAAAAGGATCTTAGCCAGAATACAAATAAGTAACTAAAAGATAATACCTGGAATATGGGAGCACTGTGGAATCAATGAAGAATGATGGAATACCTAGATGATCTTCCTGGTGACTAGGGTGTATCTTTCAACACCGAAATCAGCCAACTGGTGTCTTCCTCCTGGAATACACTAAACTATCTCTCCTGAGATGTGCCTCTTCTCCTCAATGAAAAGTCATAATCTACATAATTATGAATTAGGTCGCTGACCCTTCCTTTATAGCTTTCCAAAACCCTAAATCATGCTGAAACCCTAATTCATTGTTGACTTCCAAAACCCTAAATTACTGTTGAAACCCTAATTCATTGTTGACTTCTATTTTTAGCTCATAATGACTTAAAAATGCTTTTAACCCTTTTTATCTCAATGTCACTTTACGAATATAACACCTGTGACTGGAGTGACCTATAGTAACCTTGTTTACCCCTCTTTGGCCCTGGCTATAGTCTAACGGGGTGGTTTAGACCATTAAGCCTCCTCTCCGGAGCTCCTATTTGGAAAGGGACATTACATGATCTCATGCATGTTTTGAGATGATGTGAGAGCACAAGCTTTTCTGATAAGATGTGTCATCACAAGGATTGTATTATGTACCTTGATAAGCCAAACGTTTTGACCATGTATATTATGTATTATTACTAAATTGTGATTAGTGATCTATGTAAAGTGTTGGTTTTTCCATATAGGTGGTTTCTCTAGAACCTTGTGGTTTGTCATGGCCCATCCTCTTAGTCCCAATTTAAAGATAGTCCCTACCCTTATGACTCATACTAACCATCTCTTATAAGTCATGTATGGCCGAGGTGGGTGCAAAGGGGTCTTGGAATGGATCTGTTAGGACACAATACTTACAAAAATTCTAGGTGTTTTTCACTTTACCATTATGTGAAAGTTGTGCTAATGTATTGTAAAGGCTATCATACCTAGAAAGTGCACTTAAACTAAGAATGGATATACTTATGTATTTTTCACACTTTGGCCTAGGTGATTGTCTACCTAGAACTTTTGGGTCTTATGACATGTATTTGGCACTTGAGATCATGTAGAACCACCTCACGAGGGATTTCTACATATTTTTATGCATTTGTCAGCTTAAAGGTCCCCTCTCTCCAACACTTTAAGCCTTATTGGACGATTCTTCATGCACTTGGGCTTGTCACATCATGCCACATCACCTTTCATGGAGCGTTCAACCATATCTTCATATTTGTAGGTACATGTCACATTTCTAGAGGAGTCATCCACCTTGGAGATCACATGATTGACCCTTTGAAGCTTTTACTTGGCATGTGTGGCTTGTTTTTACCCTACTATACTTGGGGGGAGGTGGTTAGCATGGAATTGGGAGGTTTTTACACCTTGGAGGACTCACTTATGACCATTTTATGTTATTTTGGATGAGCAATTTCCTCTTGGAGCCTCCCATGTGCCACACGTGTGGCCTAGATCTCACTTGTTTATAATCATTTGCATATTTCTTCGATCAATGTAGTTTTGATGAGGATGTTGAGGTGGTTACCATACATTTTGAAGGAATGCTTCCCCCTTTGACTCTATTTTTCCTATTTTTGGGTGGGACATCCTCTCTATTTGGGGAACCTTGTACATGTGGCACAAATAATTTGCTATTTTATTTAGTTTTGACCTTGTCCTCATAGTTAGTTAGAGGATAGGTATTTTTAATGATCTCTTAGCCTATATCTAAGGATAAAATTATTATTTTAATAAGAAGGTTGTTGAGTCTCCTCTATATATAAGAGGCTCCCCCTCACACAATTTCTTGTTGTTGATTGGATATTGAGAATACAATTTGTTGAATATATTTTTATTGAGGTGATTAGGTGTTAATTCAATATCTTCTCCCTTGGTTTATATTTTGTGCTTTTTGAAGATTGATTGTGAATTTCCAAGACTTCTACAAAGATAACAAAATCAATTCATTGAAGGGTAACATCTATCACTTGGAAGGAAATTGTTGTGAGTTAGCTCCTCCCCTATTTTTATTTATTAGTTTGGTAAGTGTTATTAATTTATTGCTTTGTCTATCCTCTTGGAACCCTAACACGGGTATTGGTTTTAATTAATAAGATACAATTGATATTGCTAATGAAGGTTCTCCTTCTAGGACCTCTTTCTTGTAATGTCTTGGTGTTCATTTTCGTCTAGATTAAATAGGATACTATTGAGTCATTATTGAGTCATTGGCCCTAGTATCCTCATTCTATTCCATAAAGAAAATAGGCCATTTAGAAGAAGTGTTTATTCTTGATCTCATAAGATATTTTTTGATGAGGCAATTGTCTTCTCCCATTAACCTCCAAAATATATAAAAACCCCAAAACCTTTTTCCTTTTTGTTTATTTATAAATCTAATGGAAAATATTGAAAATCTCTTTCATAGATTTCTCCTTTATAGTTTAGAGTTTAATGTATTGCATATTTCATTTCCTAGACTAGTGAGCCTGAATTGATTATCTTAAAACTCTAATTGCCAGTTTAGCCTTAAAGTTGCTTATTTCAAGTTTAAACATCATCCTTTGGGACATTCTTAAAGTTCATGTAAATCTGGAAATTATTAAAAAAAATAGATTTACATAACCTCAAGTCTATATTTTGTTACATTGATAGAATATTTAACATAGTCTTGGTACAAATTCATAATATAGAAATGGTTTCCCAAGTTCTAATTCTAATTTCTAGTTGTGAAATCTTCTTTGAGATATTATTTAATTACATATATTTACTTAAGGAAATATTTGACACTTGCAAGTAAATACAAGATAACCCTCATAAAACCCTAAGTTGGATTTACCTCTTAATTCAAGTCTTTCCATTTCATTTTGATTAATTTGTTGTAGACTTGATTCAAATATATTGGAATGTTGTTTTATTAAATATCTTAAGACTCCTAATTGATAATCTAACCCTAGACGTCCAGGTTTAAAGCATTGATCTATTTCTCTGGTTGATTTATTTCTTGTTACAAATTTTGAATTTTTCATAATCTAATACATAAACAAATTTGTTAACATAAGACATGCCAATTGCACCTTAGATTTGTCCCCACTTAAGCATTAATTGGACTTTTGTTCAAAATGTCAGACTTCTAAAGTCAATTGTGCTCTAAGATTAAGATTACATCTCTTGGGCTTGTTTGGATCTATTGTGAGTAATGTTATTAGAATTTGTCAGGTGACTTAACCGGTCGACCCCAAAAATGTGACACCGGACTGGACCGAAAAAAAAAGTCAACCAAAAACTATATATATATATATGTGTGTGTGTGTGTGTGTGTGTGTGTGTGTGTGTGTGTGTGTGTGTGTGTGTGTGTGTGTGTGTGTGTGTGTGTGTCCATCCATATGAATCCAAACCATTTTATACACAAATATGCAAAATTTCTCATTTATATAACAAGTAAGAGTGCATATAACCAAAATAGCATTGATTGTAATCCATTTATGAACCAAAATACATCAACAAAGAGGCTCTGAATGCTCTCTAGAGTCCAAAAAAAATCATCTACAACAAATAACTACATATCATCAAAATCATTACCTATATTAGGTTCCTCATCATTAGTGTCACCCTCTAAGAATTAAAATAAGATAGAAAAATCTTAGCATGCCTAATAAGTGATTTTATTTGAGTTAAGGGTACATTTTTACTAGTGTCATGAAAAAAGAGTTCAACAATCAATGCCATCTACATCAAGGTACATAAAGAGCTTAGTTTTCTTGATTAAATGCTAGTTCCACGCCCTCATACCTGATAGAATCCAGTGGAAATGTTGCAATCTTGCCAATCTTGAAATCCTGAAAATCGTTAATTCTGTTGAGTTTTGAATGGGACTAAAATTATACTTTCTCCATATGAAATCCAATGAGGTTGGAACCACTCTCAAACATCTTGAAAAAATTAATGGTAATGTTAAAAATTTAAGTAAAAGGATGAAAATGTCACTTTCATCATTTTACTTAAGAATTTAATATTACCATTAATTACTAGGTTTGAGTAGGCCCTAGGGTTAGTTCGTAGCCCCCCCTCTATTAAAAATTATTTTTTTGATTGAAAATTCTGGGTCCTAGATGTGTCGCACAAAACCGATCAATTTTGTAAAAAAATGTTGGTTTGGTATAGAACCGTTCGATTTTGTAAAAAAAGTTGGTTCGGTATGGAACCAGCCAGTTTTTGTATGGAATTGATCGTTTCAGTTCCGAACTGGCCAAAAATTGTTCTGAATGTGTTGCGCCTTCATTTTCAATGTAACTTTTTTCCAAGCCCATTCATTGTCATTAATTAATTAAAGTCCAAAACAATTGGGTACTATAAGACATGGAAATAAAAGATCACCACGACATCACTTGAAGCTACAGGTACACAGAGTGACATATGCATGGAAAGAAATGGACACTTCATAAGTGTACACACCTCAACAAGAAGGACATCTATATAATGTGATTTTGTTTTTGCAAGTCTTCAAATATTTTAGGGCAAAAGTTGTATTGTT
Source organism: Picea engelmannii (assembly GCA_009831015.1). Lineage (NCBI taxonomy): Eukaryota > Viridiplantae > Streptophyta > Pinopsida > Pinales > Pinaceae > Picea > Picea engelmannii. Next base: position 671,990 of record ML776714.1, on the reverse strand, counting down.
CTCAAGACCTCTTTGTGTGAGCATATAGAAGGTTATGATTTGGATTTTATCTTTCTCTAGCTACATTTCCCTCTAGGCCTTCAGCCCCTTCTTCCCTTGAAATGAGGTACAGTCCCTTCTTGGGTCAGTGCAGTGGAAAATCCCAAAAGGTGAGGGAACAAAAGGGAACAAGTATGGAAAGTGATAAGTATGATTTGGAATGGTATGATGACTCATCAAGGAGACATACCAGTAGCAACCCTTTCCCTGAGGGTGACCACTTACTAGGACATAATGTCAACCACCAAGGTGAAACAAGGAAAGGAGCATAATTTCCAAGCAAACATTTTAAAAATCAAGGAAAGACCTTTTGCAACATATTCAAATGCTTCATTTATTAAAATGAAAATTACCACAACACCGAAGTTGTTACCTCATGGAGCAAGACCTGTTGTCCTCTGTGAGTCAAGATGGTGTGGTGAATAGTGTCATCATCGATATCATGCTGATGGGTAGTGTGATGTGGGTCTTTTCCTGCTAATTTGTCTCTCGGTACTCCATGTCTACAACCTGAGGGCCTTGAGACATCATATCCTTAGTTATCCCTAGAAATGGGGGATAACAGTTCCAGTGGAACGGTCTCGACGAGTTCAATACTTGACAAAGGTCCTAATGATGTCGATGAACACACGTATAATTTTCGATTGGAACACATTTCATGCTAGTGTCACGACACGTGTCTACGTTCTGAAATCAAATATGGAATTCAGATATTCATACTTTTCAATAATGTTGCACCAATTTTTTCCTCTATGGGTCAAGGTTTCGAAGCACGGTTCGGTCTGGGGACTCCCCGGTGCCTTTGGGCCCACAATTCATGCCACGCCATTTAACATGGATTTATTTGAGTGGTCCACATGTCATGTAGGATTTCATACCACATGTCCTAGGTGACGTCATATCCAGATATGTCATGTTTGTGTTCAGGGTTATGTAGAGGGATAGGTCTGCATAGTGACATTAGCATCCAGAAATTCATAATTCTCTTTAATCCAAATTTCAAGAGATCATGGATCCCATATTCCTATATGTCTCAGAGTTCCATCATGACTTCAATGGTTTGTGTCAATTCCTCATCAGCATGCCCCGTCAACCCTCATGTCATGCCATGTCTTTCGTCATGTCAAAAGTATGCCAGCAAGACATTTGGATCTGACACTTGTTAAAAGGTGATTATTATTTTTTTTTGGATTCTGTATTTTCGGATGTGTCAAGGTTCCCAGTTGGGGTTCTGCATTCGAATATCCAGAATCCAGAAGAATGTCGATGTCTACTTATGAGGAAACATGGATCTCCAAATTTCTAGATGTGTGGTTCTAGTTCCAGGTTCCAAGGTGAGCACAGAGGATCTGGATATTTGGAATCTGGAAGTTTTCTTGCAATGGTTTTTAAAGAAATTTGGATCTCTGATTTCCATATTTTTTGAGGTTCAACGCTGAGGTTTCATTAAGATTTCCCTTGGCCTTTGGCCCGGGTTATGCCACATAAAGGCCATATAATAAGACACCTCAACACCTATAGTGAGACATCATAGGATTGGGCACCAAGGAATCCACATGGGTGCCACATGGATACGAGCAAGTCTTGGTGGGAAGAAAACCTAAAAACTTTCCAGATCCATAACTTCTTAACCCAAACTCATAATTTAGCAAACTTACAGTCGTTCGAAAGCTCTCAAAGAGTACATCTAGATTTTGAGCTCACATTTGGATTTGGAGTTACTTATAAGAAGGGTAGGTAGGAGGAAATATTTGAGAAATTTTTACACCCCATTTTCCTAATGATGCTTAGGGGGGTTGGGTGTGTTACAGGAATGAATTTGTATTTGTAATGCTCAAAGATATGTTTTCTTTTTTCCTTCCCATATATTTTAATCATTGAATGTATGGAAGGTTGTGTTGCATCCCCAATTCTTGGAACAAATAAATATAAGGTCCTCATGGAAGGTGAACCCATGAAGTCCCTCTCACTACCCTTAGTGCCATATATGCCCATGGTTGTTGAGGATATACCTATTCCATCAGTAACAATTCCAAGTTTGAAAGTTGTTGTATCTTCCTTATTTGTGGACTTTACATTAATATATCAGTTGATAACTCGGATAACTTATAGGATTGACTAATTAAAAATAATAAACTCCTTCCCTAGGATTTTATCAAGGTGGTATTTCAACCAGCTAATCCCTCTTGTCATGGTCTACCCACATAGAGTAGAACTCAATACGGTCAGTTTGTTCAACTTTAGATTCACCATATTTCCAAAATGGATCCAAAACCTTTGACATATTGGCAAGGAAATATGCAACTTCAAACCTAGGGAAAGAAAAATGAAGAAAAAATGAATATCAAATATTGTTGGTAAAAAACATGCATTGGTTAAAAACACAAACTATTGATTGAAAAAAACTAGACCTATAAAAAACCCTATGGCCCATGAAAAAATTATAATAAGAGGCAAGCAACATGAAATTTGAAAACCCTTTCTTAAATCTAGAAAAAAATGTTATTGGACGGGATTTCATGTTTCAACAACTACCCAGAAATATGGAAACCATAGGTTGATATAAATGGATCCCCACTACAATATTAAATATTTGATGGCAAAGGGAATGAGTGTTTGTCCCTCCCAAGATTGATTTTTCATGATGAAAATCTCCTTCCCTCTCAATCCCCAACAACCACAAAGAGATATAACCCAAAACAAATTTAGAAATTTCCACTTAAAGATGAGTTTCCATGTGCTAGGTGTTTTCTCCTAGTTGCGGTGCGTTCTTTGAGGAAAATTTGTTCTTTTTTCCTTAAAAAAGTTATTTTTTCTAATTTTTTACAAAACAACCAATCCCCCTCATTTTCTCATTTTGGCCTTCAACTCATGATTTTTTGTGACTTTTTTCCCCTAAAATATTGTCTATTTTTAAAACTATGGTCTGGAAAACTAAATGACATGGAAAAGAGATTACTTGGAGGAGTATATTGGTACAATAAACTAGATTCATTGACTTGATATACCCCTAATGGTGTGAATCCACTTGCACAAATGATATTATAGTTACACCAGATTCAAAAGTTGATCAACCCGATGCCTAATATTTACATCTAGAATATGAGATATTGCAATTAGAAACTTGTAGAGAATGGTATGTTTGAAAACTATGCGTGAAGTCAACACTATATTTTTCCAAGATCTCAAAATGTTGCAATCTTTCAAATTTTATAACCTTTGTTGTATAAATCTATTGGGAAGATGATAGAAAAAATTCTAGGCATTTGTTCTTTTTGCTAATTCTTATCTTGAAATCTTTCTTTTCCTTCTAGGGAAAACTAAAACTTATTAATATCCTTAATATAGAGTAGCAATGTGCCAATTCATCATCTTCCTAGCTTTAGTATGACTCTAATTTGTGAATTTTCATAAAATTGAGCTACCCTTTATTGTTTTTGTTAATTTGTAGAAAGAATAAAAGCTAGTAACAATGTTCAATAGTACTTAGTATCTATTAGTTAGATATTTTTGTCCTTTGGGTTTGTTGATTTCTTATCTCTTTGATAGGGAAAAGTTTGTTCCTTTATGAACAACATTTATGATATTAGTCTCAAAAAGAGAAACCATGTAGCCTTATAAGGTAGAGTTAAATAGACAAGATCTAAATCCTTGCACCATGTACACATTCAAGTAGATCTCACTCTAAAAAATTTAGTTAGGGCCTCCAAATCTAGATTATTGACCCATCCTATCATATCCCTTGACAACCAATCTCTCCTCTAATAGAGTTTGAAACAACCAAATCCTTTGGTTAATATCCCAAGATAATGTGCCTAACTTTGTTTATTAACCTAGTGCTTGAATGCATTTATGTTAAGGAAACCAATTAGATGAGTGTCTATATTTTCTCAATTGACTACACAATTAACATCACATCTCAAGTGTCCTTTTAATTTGTTGAATGTTGGACTATGTAATTAGGTCAAGTGTGGGTAAGTTGCGATGTCCCTTTCCAAGTGATCACTCCAAGTGGATGATGTAGTAGTCGTACAAACTCCTGTAGGCTATAGACATCAAATAAAAGGGGGTCAATGTGATTATTTGATGTCACTTAGTCCTAAAATGTTATATTTTTAAAGTGACATTAGGAAAAAGGGAAAAAGGATTATAAATTGACATTGTGACTAATAGTCAATTAAACATTAGAAATGTCACTTTAATCTTTTAAGTTAAAAGAGTCACAAAAAGGTAAAAGGGTCAAGGAAGGGTGAATGAAGAGTTATAAGAGGAGGAGGGTGCACCACTTGGCCATTATACATTGTTTATTTGATTATTTTCCTTTTTGGATTGGAGCTCTTGGAGCTATGGTTTTGTAGGGTTTTGGAGATAAACCCTAAGATAGAGATTGGGTTTGGTGGTGAAACTATCCACCCTAGTTGATCGTAGAGGAGAGACCATTCATATCTCTTCATTGAGCTTCGGTGTGGTTGAGTATTTATTCATTTGGTAGCAAAGATTTCATTGTAGAGGTCTATTTTGGCTTGAGAAGATCGAGCTAGTTTGTGGCTTCATTTCTTGTGTTGAGGGGAAAGTTTCTTGTCAAAAGGGGTTGAGTTTACCATTGATGGGAGAATTACCTCCTTGATTGATTGAAATAAGTATTGTAGGGGTCATTTTGCTTGATGGGAGTCTGAATCTTGATTTGATGGATTGATTTTGTGTGTTGGGCTAGCCTCCCTCAAATCTGGGCCAAGTTCTTCATTTTTGGATGAGTTTCCTGATCAGAGGGATGTGATCTCATTGTTGGTCGAAGTTATATTTATTGTTAGGAAAAGTTCAATGTTGAGGGCCAAGTTACTTTTCAAGGGGAGAGAATATATTGATTGATTGGGGGTCGAGTTTATGCCGGGGATGATTCCTTGGTTGCTGCAAAGTTTTATGTCTAGAAGGGGCGAGTTTATCACCATTGAGGGAAAGTTGTGTGGCCCGAACCAAATCCATTCTTTGTTGGACCGATATCTTCACTACAAGGTCAAGTGTTTTTAGGAGGAAAGTTGTATATCTCAAGTGGGATCGATTTATGTGTTGTGGGACTTATATTTCCTTTGGGAGGTTATTCTAAGTCTCTTTTGGTTGCCAATTTTGTGGAGATTGTTCCCTATTTTTGAAGATCATATTCTTACCATTAGGACTAAATTGAACTAATGTTATGACCCAGCTTGTAACAAGTTTGACTATTAATAATGTTATTCCATATTTATGTTCATATTGTTGTATATTTGTGTTATTTCTCATTGCAAAAAATCTGCTATAAATTGCATACATTCTATATACCTTTTTGGAACCAAATTTATGTTTGTTCAATGATAAACACATTCAGAAAATCAGAACAACAACATAAAACCCCAACGGTAACAATAAGAGAGTATATTAGTGGATTTTGAACATGTCACCCAAGTGTTTGTCATAATCTTTGAACCAGTAAAACACTCAAAAAAATTTAGTAGTCTTAGACGAGATATTACATAAGCACTTGCAAACACCTATTAAGTCATCTCTTATGATTTCATTTGATCAAACCATAACATCTATTTAGATGTGAATACTTACTTATGTAATATACAATTATTGTCAAATCAAATTTTATTTTTGACAAATGGAGTAGAAACGTGACTTTCCTATGAATTCACTTTTGAATTTAATGTAGAAAGGAGTATATTTGAGTCTTTAAAAATCTAAATCTATGTCTTGTACAATGACATCGTCATTAATGCAAAATATAAAAGATGACCACATTGCTAACAAAATAATTTATAACATATCAAAATATGTTACCTCACTACATATTAGTTTTCCTTTGTATAACCCAATGGATTAGGTTAATTGGTTCAAACAAATTGTTTCAAGGCAAACTTCTCTGTGAGGTCTCTAGTTCTAGTTCAACTAGGTCCCATTAGGTTACAAATTTCTATTGAGGCTAGTGGTTTGTTGATGTTTGCATCATCGGACAGGTATTTCCACATTGGTTTTGTGTCTAACATGTGGAAGTATTCATTAATACCTCTCGGGGCTTAGGCAATTCACTTTACAAGTAATTATTAAAGTGAATTCCTTTTTATAATTAATTGAGTTTAATTTAATGAAATTCCTAATCTTTTGGCATTAGTGAATTAAATTAAATTTTAACCATTGATCTCAAGTGTTGGTGAGATCTAATCTCAACCATTGATCTCTTTGGATATCTAGAGTTTTTTTATTTAGGGTAAAATCAACATTATAAAGGGTATCTAAGGTGAGAGGAGGAGACACACAAGGAGAGCAAAGAAGGACTTTTGCTAGTGTGGAGTCACGAAGGACTGTGATCCAAGAGGATCTCGGATAGGTGAAGAAGGACTTTCACCTAGAGATCAAGTGTGCAGGGTCCAAAGAAAGGAAGTAAGGGGATATCAACAAAGGAGTAGCGACCAACAAGATTGAAAGATAGATATTGATGTGTGATCAATTATTTTGTTGTTTGTATTTTTCCTCAGAGGGGCCATTTTCCCAAGACAAGAGCCCTTGTAAGATTGGATTCATTTATAATGAAAATATTATTTGAAGGGAAGAAATATATGTGTACAATTATGATTTCATGTTTATTGCTTCCACTGATTTGTTTATTTAAATCGTTGAAAAATAGTTGTACTTTTATTCAGTAAATATGTAGTAGTTTTCAGCAAGGTATTTACTAGGAATTGCTAGGGTGTTGGGTTAGTAAAATTAACATGGTATCAAAGATAGATCTCTGAGGAGGAAACGAAGTGTGCACAGACCCAATGATTTCTCTTAGCGACAACAGTACAACAAGCAGGAGAAAGAAAACCCATCAAGCATAAAACATTTTGTGTGCAAGGCATACAACCAAGGACAATCGTACATACGAAATCTGACTGTAGAGGGGTTGTTTAGGCCGCGTATAGACTGTACAAGGCTGTAGTAGGGTCGTATAGGCCATGTACAGGTTGTACATGGTTTTACAAGTTGTGCACGTGTTTTTATATAGTTGTACGACACACAGACAGTTGTAGACAAGTGTGGAAAGTTGTTGGGTGTCACGAGCAGCCCCAGACAGGCCACTAGAAGTTTTTGGGTGTCATAGAAAACCCTAGATAGGCCGCATGAAATTGTTGGGTGCCGAAAGAATCCTTAGATAGGTCATAGGTAGCAGCAAGAGGATCTGGGCATCCTTGGGCAGAGTGCAGACAACAACAATAGGATAAGGTAGTGGGAAGTAGGTATGGGAAGCGGGAAACAGATCCAGGAAACAAAAAAAAAATAGGGTAGAAGTGTTGGGTGACTTGTTGAGTAGTGGCAGAATTTCAGGCAAGGGTCCAGAAAACTGGCAGAGGAGATCAGATCAGTTTTGGTGCTTGATAGAATAAGCACACAATAGTTTTTTTACAAATTGAGAAATGGAAATGGCTTATCTTAAGTTTGAATACATGTTGGATGGAGCATATAACTTTATTTATTGGAAAGAGAGGGTGACCTTGCTTTAGAAGGAACATGATATGTGGGAGATCATGGAAAAGGTTGTTCCTACACCGACAGATGCAACAGAGAAGGTGGCTCTTGAGAAGAAGGAAATTAAATTCTAGAGAGTCATCATGGATGCCTTGAAGGATCATTTGATCCATCACTTGCAAGAGAAGCATCCATCCAAAGAGATGTTCAAGGTTCTAATGTATTTGTTCTAGAGTGATAATTTGAATAGGAAGATGGTCTTCAGAAACAATCTCAGATCCATCCATATGTCAATATCTGACAATGTTACTAGTTACTACATGAGAATCACTTAGACACATGATCAGCTTGCAGCCATTGGGGAGAAAGTGAATGACGAAGAATCTGTGAATGTGGCATTGAATGGGTTTACGAAGTCTTGGGAACTATTTTTCAAATGGATTTGTGTTTGGTAGAAGATTCCAAATTGGCAAAGGATTTGGGATGATTACATCTAGGAAGAGACTCGGGAGGAGTCTAAAGAAGGTAAGCAAGAATATGGAGAGGAGAACTTGACTTTGGTTAGTTAGACTAGGAGGAGAAAAGGACAGGGTTCCAAGGAAGGAGGAAATGAATTGAGTAAAATAAAGTGCTTTGTGTTCCACAATATGGGGCACTATGCATCACAATTCCCATAGAAGAAGAAAGGTAAGGAGAAGATGCGATAGGTAGAAACAAAAACAAAAACTCAGATGGATGAGTTTGTTGTGAAGTTTGAGAAGGACTTCTCACTGGTCTCCTAATTCTCTACTAGCAGCATCACAAGGAGTGCATGGTACTTGGACATTGGTGCATCTCATCATTTGTCAGAGGCACGAGAGATATGCAATAGTCTGACGCAAAAGTACTCATGATATCATGTGGAGCTTGGTGACGATGTCAAGTATACAGTGGAGGGGGAGGGAACTATCTTGTTCCATCTTGAGTCATGAGGTTCATTGGAGGCCTAGGATGTGCTTTATGTAGAGATGAAGAATAATTTTTTCTCAATCCCATATTTGGAGGACAAGAGTTTTTCCATATTGTTCAAGAAAAGGAAAGTAATCATACATTCAAGGGGAGCTATCCTTGACACAATAGTGAGCATTGGTGTCAGAGAGGGAAAGATATATAGGTTGTAGGGCATGCCTATTCATGGGTCCAAGGGGATCCTAGATCATGGATCGATGTCAGTGGAAGAGGAAAAGGAGTAGGAGGCTCCGAAGTGTGAGAAGAGTTCACATACTTCCAGTACATGGAGTCAACCTTCAGGTAGGAAGGAGAAGTTATCCCCTTCCAGTTTTGTCAGGAGACTTAGTTGGTATGAACTAACATTGATGGATGCTCAAGAGCATGTGGAGGCTCCTTGGAGCACATACATGGAGAGAAGGTCTCCGAAGAAGTGTCCATACTTTAGGGAACTAAAGTGTAACATCATCTATTCCAAGAATTCTAATGTTTAGGAAGAAACATACCAACAATGTTGGAGGGATGCCATTATGCAAGATGATGTGTGTGACATTGTACCAGGGTCAGAGGGAGAGCCAGTTCTAGGTGGCTCTTCAAGAAGTAACTTCCTCTCTAAGAGGGAGTGTTGATGTCTTTAGCATTGGACATGTACTTCCACATTGGTTTTATTCCTAACATGTGGAAATCGTCATTAATACCTATCAAGACTTAAGAAATTCACTTTAATTAAGTAATTATTAAAGTGAATGCCTTTTATAATTAATGAGTTTAATTTAATGAAATACCTAAGTTTTTGGCATTAATGAATTAAATTAAATCTTATCCATTGATCTCAAGTGTTGGTGAGTGTAATGTTCCCAAGCCAAGATGCAAGGAACATCATGGTTTTGCATCATTTTTAAACTGTTACTGGTTGTGCCATTTTGTCAAACACTTTGTTGATTTATTTGTTTGTATGTGTTTACTTGCAAGTTGACCTCTTGATTTCGGACTTAGGGTTTATGTTTAATAATCACACATAGATATGAAGATAAAATCAATGAAAGTACAAGATACACCAAGAATGGAACCAATAGCAAGATCTAACCTTTATTAATATAAGGATCAAGAACATGATTCAAGAGTGAGGCTGATATGGAATGCTCAATAGATGGCTCCAATAAACACAATAGAAGTTTCTACAAAATGCTCCAATAGAAGACTACAAGCCTCCAAAGGTTGAATACTCAATGAAGACCAATGCAAGAATATATATGGGTCGTATGAAGTGTCAAACCCCCAAATGGATGATGCCACGCTCTGTTGGAACACTGGATACCCTCACAATTTAGCCTTGCTATCAAAGACCACCAAACCCTCCACTGAATATGCCAAACTGTAGATCGGGCAGATGAAAGGACAACCTAGGTGCTCAAATCTCCAAGACCCCTCTCAAAGTCATGGATCTAGCCTCCCTCTAAGGAATGGTGCACCCCCCTGGTTGCCTAAAACCCTAGATAATTTGACCTGTCTCCTAGAGGCCTCCAAATGCTCCACAAAACCACTAGAATGATAGATCGGGGCTTGGTTACCTCCCTGGTGAAGTCCCAAGAGAAATGATGAAGATTTGATCTACCAAATGGATGAAATCAATTTATGAAGTGTGCTCCTCTCCTCTAATTCGTCCCATGCATCCAATAAATCAAATGACACATAAAACTCCACTAGAATGCACTAGATCTAATGGTCATGACCCTACAATGAAAACCCAGGTGCTAGAATCTCCAGAAGCCCCGCCAATCACCTGGAACGAACTTCTCTCAATGGATGGTGTGCCCCTCTTGTTGGAAAACCCCCAATGGTGCACCCTCCTTCTCTTCCTGTGCCTGTGGCTGGTGTAGAACCATCCTGCACTGAGTAGATCTAAAATAGAATGGTGTGGGAGAGTATTGCATCCTCGAGACCAATCTTGGGACAAGATAGGTGGAATCTTTCACCACTGAATCGTCCTCTAGGGTTTGTTAAGTCAAAACCCTCAAAACCCCCAAGGTATGGGCTCTCTAGCTAGAAGCCAGATATCAAAATGATAATCATACATGAATGAGAGAATAGAGGCCCTTGCCTCTCCTTTATACTTCCTGCTCACATTGTCTCTCCAAAGTGACTTTTCTTTTTTAATTATTAATTAATTAACCTTTTTACCTTTGAAAATTGCCTTATCTCTCCTTGTGGCTTCCGTGGCCACTAAAAGTCGCTTCTCATCATCCTATTTTGTAGTGTTGTTCCTCCTGATTCCAATGAGCTATTACACTGAGAGGTTCCTCCAAGTATTGTGCCCAAAATGACCTCTTTAGTGAATTTAATTAACCTATAGCTCAAGATACTCAAAATTATGGAAATCGTCAGAATGCGACGGAACCAAATCCAATATGTGCGGACTGGATCATAATGATGAAATAGGATGAGCAATTCAAGCCAGACCCCAAAATATCCCTCAATATCTCATGTACTCACTATAATCTCCAATTGGCTACCTTGGTCATCATAACACTATGTAATACCCTGATGTCCCAAAGTGGGGACATTACAGTGAGATCTAATCTCAACCATTGATCACTTTGGAGATCTAGGGTTTTGGATTTAAGGTAAACTCAAAATTATAAAAGACAGGTAAGGTGAGAGGAGGAGGAGACACACAAGGAGAGAAAAGAAGGATTTTTTCTAGTGTGGAGTCACAAAGGACTATGATTCAAGTGGATCTCAGATAGGTGAAGGACTTTCACCTGGAGATCAAGTATGCAGGGTCCAAGGAAGGAAGCAAGGGGCAAGTGTGTAGGGTTCGAGGAAGGAAAAAAGGGACAGCAAAGAAGTAGCGGCCAACAAGATCGAAGGACAGATCTTGAGGTGTGATAAGTTATTTTGTTGTTTGTATTTTTCCTCGAAGGGGCCATTTTCCCAGGACTGGAGCGCTTGTAAGCTTTGATTCATTTATAATGAAAAGATTATTTGAAGGGAAAAAATGTGTGTGTATAATTGTGGTTTCATGTTATTGCTTCCACTGATTTATTTATTTAAATCATTTCAACAAATCTGCAGTAGCTTTCAACAAAGAATTTACTAGGAATTAATTGTCAAGGCGTTGGGTTAGTAAAATTAACACGGTTTATCGAACCTTCATCCAAATATTTTGGAAAAGAAGGCACGATCCCACTAAGTTTTTCTTGGGAAAAAAATCATTTATTTTCCAAAGTGGTACTATTCTTACATTTTATTTTTTATTTTATCTATAGTCGTTTCTCAAATCTTTGAAGTTTGACCTATAAATTATTGGGGATGCTAAAACCTTGATAATTTTATGATTTGAAAATAAAAGTGGAATTTCCTATGGAAGGATCTTGACCAAACTAAAACATTGTTTTAATCCCTGGCTATGTTGGTATGAAGCTACGATAATGATTTACGAGTACATTTTTTTTGCTTATGTGTTTTATGTTTTGACAAATAAAATGAAGGTATACATAATTCTTAGTTGATTTTATCTTAAAAAACCTTATCCATAAGAATTCGATATCAAATTCATCACCATTGATTAGTTTAGAGCTGTTGGTATTTTAAGATGAAATATCCTTCCTACTTGGGAATACGAACTTGTGACTATTGGTGTAGTATTATGATAATATTTTGACTGTGAGCCTTTGTCAAACAATTCATAAACGCACTCCACAAAACCAGTTTCCTCCCTCTATTTATGTTGTTGAACATATGGGTTGTTGTTTGTTTGTTTATGTGGTAGTTTCAAGGAGTGGTTAAGAGTTTGGAGCCATAAACAACCTCATTTTTATATGTGATTATTCCAATAAATTACTCACAAAAAAAATCACATCCACAACAAACAATAGCAAATGAAATACCATAGGAGATCTAGTTTTTATTTAAATATGTTGCTAACCTGTTACAGTTGAGTGGAAAAAATGGTTAGATTAGCTTCCCCACAAGAAAATACAGCCAACAATAAATCTTGGCCAATGGTTAGGTTCTGTTGCAATGTAAGTCGGCCTAAATGGTAAGGAAATCATCCCTCTTTATAAAAACAACAACTTGTCGACAAGAGGAGTTGACTCAGCTCCAAAAATGCGCCCTCATAAATAAAAATCGATCCTTGCTGGAACAATACACCCACCACAACACAGATCTCAGCACACAATAGGAGATTTGACCTCCCAATCCGCCCTACAAGAAATTATATCAGCAGAACAAAGCATATCCCCAAACACCAAATCAACAAATGTCATAGTATCATAGCTATATAGTGCTCTGAAATGGGTCATACCGATAGACATGTGGAAGGTAGTATTCTAACAAAAATCTCCTCGATGTAGCCATTTGATCCAAATTATTTGTTGTCCCACTACATAATTCCTCAAATATCCCTCAAGCCATTTGTTTACTCTTTCTATTTTCCAATTAGTTTGAGGGTGGTAACTAGTGCTAGGGGTCAAATTAGTGCCAACCATCCTGAATATCTCTTTCTAAAAGGAACCAATAAATTTGTTGTCCCTATCGCTAACGATGGTCTTAGGTAACCCATGCGGTTTAAATACCTCCCGAAAGAATAATTTCACTACCTTTGTTGTTGTATAATCCGAGGGAATAGCAAAGAAATGAGAAATTTTGGTTAACCTATCCACCACCTCATATATGCAATCTCTACCCTACACCTTCGGCAACCATGTAATAAAATCCATGGAAATACTCTCCCATTTCATCTCTGGAATGGGTAATGGGTGAAGAAATCCGGTTGGATGCATGTGTTATTTTTTTTTCTGTTGACAAGTGGTGCAATCACTCACATGCTTCAATACGTCATCCTTAAGGCCCTTCCATGAGAACCTCTCTTGAGGCTGCCTGTAAGTCTTTAAAAACCCTTGGTGGCCTACCAAAGGTGAATCATGTGATGCTTGCATGATATTCTTCTTAATCCCATATTCTAGTACCAAATAGATCACACCCTTATAGTATATGATATCATCTACTACCATGTATCTGTCATTATGTTCTTGTCCATCCAAAATTTCATAAGCAAATTTATTTTTTAGTACTCCACCAAAAGATGGGACTTCCAATCTACAGAAATATACATAAGAGATAGAGTAGTTGGCTTCCTCAAGAGGGCATCCACTACAACATTTTTTTATCCTTCACATACTATATCTCAAAATCATATGTTTGTATTTTACTTACCCACTTTTGTTGCCTCTCGTTTAAATCCTTTTTCTCTAAAAAGTACCTTAGGTTGTTGTGATCTATTTTAACTTTAATTTTTTTTTCCCACCAAGTATTGCCTGAATTTGGATAAGGCATGCATGATTATCGACATCTCCTTATCTTATATGGAATAGTGATGCTCATACTCCTTGAGCTTCTTGCTCTCAAAGTCTATAGGGTGATGATTTTCCATTAATATTTCCTCTATTCCTTCCCCGGATGCATCGCACTCTAGTGCAAACGGTTGAGTGAATTCTGGAAATGCTAGAACTAGGCATGAACTCGTCACTTATTTAAGTCTCTCAAATATCTCATGTGCTTCCCCTGACCAACTGAACGCCCCCTTCTTCGTGAGGTCCATGAGGGGTGTTGTCAACTGTGAAAATCCTTTAACATACTGCCTATAGTAAGTGTAGATGCCTAAGAAACCTTTCAACAATGTCAAATTCTTAGGTGTAGGCCACTCCATGATAGCTCTAATTTTGTCCAAATAAACTTGCACTCCATTTTATCCTATCACATGCCCCAGATATAAAATTTCCTACATTCCAAATCCACACTTGGACAATTTTGTGTATAATGAATGCTCATCTAAAATTCCCAATACCTCATCCAGGTGTTGCAGATGTTCTTCCCAGGTCTTACTGTAGATCAAGATGTCATCAAAAAATACCAGTAGGAATTTACGCAGTTGCTTCTTGAACGTATGGTTCATGCATGAACGAAATGTGGCAGGTGCGTTTGTAAGCCCAAAAGGCATAACCCAGAATTCATAGTTTCTATAATGGAAACATAAAGTTGTTTTTGGAATGTCCTATTCCCTTACCCGAATCTGACGATACCCATAACGAATATCAATTTTTGAAAAGTATTTCTCCCCCTGTAATTCATCCATTAATTCATCAATTTGTGGGATCGGGTACCTGTTCTTAATAGTATTCTTATTTAATTTCCTGTAATATATGCACATGTGCAAGGTCACATCTGTCTTCTTCACCATCACTACAGACAAAGAAAATGGCATAGAATTATGTCGAATGTGCCCCAGTTTGAGAAAATCCTTTATGGATTTCTGAATTTCATCTCTTTATACCTTGGGATGTCGATAAGGAGTAGTTATGACTTCCTAAAATCTCTCCTCTAACTCAATAATATGCTCAAATCCATGATCGGGTGACCTATCTAGAGGAATGTCTTTGAATACCTGCTCATGATTTTGCAACAATGTTTGTATGTCTGTTGGATAATGGAGTGTGTGATATGGAGGTTTCTTCATTGTGATCAAGCACTTTATCACCCACTCTGTGTATCCCTACCGGAGTACAGCCTCCATCCTTTGTGATGATACCACCTTGGGAGCGTAAGTATGCATTCCTCGTAAGACTACCCTCCTCCCATCAGGTCCCTGAAACTCCATCTCCATGGTCTGGTAATTTGTGGAGTATTTTCCAATAGAATAGATCCATTGGACTCCCAGAACCACATTTGTATCTGGCACATTCACCACATAAAAGGAATATGTTAGATTATAGTTCCCAAGTGTTATGTTCAATTTGGGAATCCATCGAGTACATTGTTAAGTTTTAAGTTATTATTAGGTTTCTTTTCAATTTACTAGATAACCATAGCATAGATAGGATCACTGAGAGAAACACAATCACAAGATACACAACATTTATCCTGGGAAACCTTCATGGGGGAGAAAACCCAGCAAAAACTTCATTAATATAGATATCCAATACAATGCCAAGACAATAAACGAAACACTAGAGAATATCCTCCACTGAGAAATGTGCCTCTCTCTTCCTTCTTCTCCCAACTGAAGCTACCAAACTTGTGCATTGGATGAGAGAATGAGTGAGTGATCAAATGAGGCGTTGGCTTCTTTTATTTATACAAATTAGCAGGAGTTGGAAAGGTGTCTCTCCACTAGGCAGGGATGACTTGTCTTCTTAGTGGTTAAAACCACTTTAATTATCCTGGGGGATGACTTCTCAATTTGCATAATATATTTAGGGTTTGAACACTCCACAAAAGGGGATTTGGTCAATTACAATGACCAACATGATCAATCCACAAAAGGGAATTGATCTAATGAATAATAACTCAATAATAAATAGAATACTCCTTGCAGTTACAATATTTCAACACACCCCCTTAACAAGAATGGTATTCTACAACATCATCAGGAGAGAGAGAGGGCAGAAACATCAACAACATATGGAACACTAACTGGCATATCTATAAATCATCGAAAATTTTTCTTATCATCAATATCATCATCCACAACAAGGATCTGGAATGGCATCATCATCTGCATCAACATGGATTAGTATAATACTAATACATCATCATCAATAACAACACAAGGCTGATACAACATCAACAACAAAAATATCACAACACAAAGGTTGGAGCATCATCAACAACAACAACATCACAACACGAAGGTTGTAGCATCATCAACAACAACAACATCATAGCATGAAGGTTGGAGCGTCATCAACAACAACATCATCACAACACAAGGGTTGGAGCATCATCAACATCAGCACTAGGTTGGAAATATTCAACACGAAGTTGGCATCTCAACAACATCAACATGAGGATGGAATCTCAACAACATTAGCATGAGGCTGGAAATATTTAGCATGAGGATGGCATCTCAACAACATCAACACAAGGCTGGAAATCTACAGCACTAGGTTGGCATCACAACAACATCATCATGAAGCTGGAAATCTTCAGCACAAGGCTGGCATCGCAACAACATCAACACGAAACTGGAAGTCTTCAGCACTAGGCTAGCATCAACACTACTCCCCCTTTCAAGGGAGGTCCTTTCGAACTACACCAAGATTATCTCAAAAGTGCTCAAACTTTACATGAGATAGGCTTGGAAAACACATCAACAACCTGTTCATCCATGCTAACATTTTGGATCTCTATGGCTCCTCTCTGCACCATATCACTGATGTAATGATATTGGATCTCTATGTTTTTTTACTTGTCATGGAACACAGGGTTCTCTGTCATCTTTATGCAACTCTGGTTATCACATAGGATCACGGTTGTTTCCATATCCATATCGAATAGACCTATCAACAACTTCTGAAGTCATATGGCTTCACAACTGGTGGAACATGCAACAATGTATTCTTCTTCTGCCGCGTTGAGAGCAATGCTTGATTGCTTCCTACTCTACAATGATACCATGGCTGACCCCAAACTGAAACAACATCCTTAAGTGGTCTTTCTATCAGAGACACTTCCAGCCCAATCTAAATCAGTATAACCACTCAGTATGAAGTCATGATATCCATTATAACTGACCGCAATCTAATGTACCCTTAAGGTACCTCATTACATGCTTTGCAGCATCCAGGTGAACACATCTGAGCTCTACCAGAAATTGACTCAAGGTGTTCACAGAAAAACATATATATCGCCTAATGTTCGTCAGATACATCAACGATCCAATGATTTGTCTGTACAGCGTAGCATCAATCAATTCTGACAAAGTGTCAACCAAGAGCTTCAACTTTGTTTCCATGGGTGTATGCATGGATTTTCACTCCAACATATAAAATCTCTTCAGTATTTCAACTACATACTTCCCTTGGTTAAGGAATATCTTCTATGGGCTCTTCCAGACCTCAAGACCTAGTAAATAGTGCATTAGGCCAAGGCCTTTCATCTCAAATTTTGTAGCGAGCTTCTTCTTACAATCAATGATGAGATTTTCTTCTCCAGTTAAGAATAAGCCATCCACATACAACAACAATATAACATGTTCATCATTCATAACCTTGAAGTAAAGATTAGAATCAACTTTACTCTTGGTAAAGTCCAAGCTTGTCAGGAAACTATCAATCCTTCCATACCAAGCTCTAGGAGCTTGCTTCAATCCGTACAGAGCCTTATTCAACTTGCATACATGAGTCTTCTTGTCCTCAACTTCAAACCCTTGAGGTTGTTATATATACACTTCTTCTTCATTGACACCGTTCAAGAAGGTTGTTTTCACGTCCATCTAGTGTAACTTCCACTTCATCTTAGCTGCAAGAGCTATGTGGTTCTGATTGAAGTGTATCTAGATACAGAAGAAAATTTCTCTTCATAGTCAATGCCTTCCTTTTGAGAAAATCCATGAGTAACAAACCTTTCTTTATATTTCTCAATACTTCCATTAGCAGCATGTTTTATTTTGAAAATCCATGTGGAAGATACCACATCCTTTCTCTTTGGTCTGGGAACTATTTCCCATACATCATTCTTTATAATGGATTGGTATTCTTCTGTCATGGAATTTTCCCATTCTTTCTTCTAAATAGTTTCTTCAAAGAAAGTAGGCTCCTTTTCTAAGAGATCACACATCAAAGCCATATAACTGGAGAATGGCTTGGGTTTCTTGACTTGCCTCATGGTTCCTTTAGGGGCACCATACTTCTCTCCATATTGAATAAGTTCCCTTGCCTAGGCTGGCTTTCTCTTGTGGGAGATCATCATCTGAGGAGGTTCTTGGGATTCTATTATGTCATGATCTTCTAGAATTTCCTCATCAGGGGAAGGTATGACTTACCTCACTAGTTCTGCAACTCTAGGAGCCACGGGTTCTTCTTCATATACTTCTTCAAGTTGGAATCTTCTTGATTTCTTGAGTGTTGCATCTTCATCAAAGGTTATATCCCTGTTGATCTCAATATGATGGTAACCTGACATATAAATTTGAAGGCCTTGGAGACCTCACAGTATCCAACAAATATTCTCTTCTTTCCTTAAGGGTCTAGCTTGTTTCTCTTCTCTTTTAGAATGTGTACAAATATTGGACAGCCAAATATTTTGAGATGGCTTACTTCTAGATTCTTTTCGGAGAACATCTCTTCAGGGGTCTTGAACCCAAGTGCACTATGGGACAATCTTTTTTGTACATATATTGTTGTTTTTACTGCTTCTGCCCATAAGTGCATTGGAAGATCTTGATCATGGATCATAGTCTTCGCTGCTTCCATTATAGTTCTATTTTTTCTTTCTGCTGCACCATTTTGTTGAGGATTGTAGGGAGTGGTGATCTCCCTCTTGATCTCGACATATTTGAAAAATTTTGCAAACTCTTTTGAGGTGTATTCTCCTCCATTATCTAACTTGAGTATCTTTATCTTTCTTTCAGAGAGATTCTCTATCAAGGCTTTGAATTCCTTGAATTTACTGAACACTTCATCTTTTGATTTCAAAAAGTAAACTCGGGTTTTGTGAGAATAGTCATCAATAAAATACACATAGTATACATACCCATTGATGGAGGTTGATGGCATTGGGCCAGAAATATATGAGTGAATGAGCTCTAGGACTCCTTCTGCTTTATTGTCTCTCTTCGGGAAAGGGTTCTTGATGTTATTTCCTTGTGCACATCCATTGCACACACCTTCATGGTCAACCTTGAATTTTGGTAGACCTGTGACTGCCTTGCTTACATATGGTAATGCCTTGTAGTTGATGTGAGCTATTATTATATGCCAAAGTCATGGATTCTCAACGGAATGGGTCAAGGCTACTTTTGAGTGACCCTTTAGATTATACAAGCCACCTTCTTGTTTTCCAATAAAAATTGCTTCTTCCATGGTTTTTCCTTTGGGCCACATAAGAACTTCTCCATCTATGAAGGAAAATCTAAAGCCTTTCTTCTCTAAAGATGAAATAGAAAGTAAGTTCTTTGTCAAACCTGGTACATATAGTACATCCTTCATCTTCATTGGGGTCCTTGAATCAAGTTTGAAATTTGATTCTCCTACTCCTTTGATAGGGTATTGATAATCATTTCCAAGTGTAACTTTCTGGGGAAACTTCTTTTTTGTAAGGAAAGAGAGAATGTCTCTTTGACCTGTCATGTGCTTGGAAGAACCACTGTCTATGAGCCAAGTGTCCTCACCAGGTGCCATTGATCCTGAGAGGGCAGAGATTAAGACATAGTCTTCAATATATTATTTTATCATCTTTGTGAGTGGCTCTTCATATTCAACTGTATGGGCATGGTGCCTCTTTTTTTTCTTCTTTTCTTCTTCTCATATGTGTTACACATTATTTTTTTCATCCCTATGACCGTTAATGATGTAAACCTATATGTTGCCTTCAGAGAGGTCAGTGGCCTAAGTTCCTGAAGAAAGAAGGGAGAAGAACTTTTCCTGAGAAAAGAAGTTGCATCTCCCTTTGTAAAAACCCTATTAAAGATGATTTTTGCATGTTGCACTATGACTAGGGTGTGAGAATGCCTGATTCTCGCAGGGTGCACCATAGTTGGGTTGCGAGAGGTTCGCAGGTTTCTCTATAGGTAGGGTGTGAGAATTCTCATACGTGGGAAAAACAAGCATCTTCTCGATGCTTCTGGAAGGAGAAACTTCCATGGTGAGGTGGCATCTGAATGGTTTGTATCTTACTCGCTTTCATGATTTAGTGGGATCAGCCTAACCTCCTCACCTTATCCTCTTCAACTTATAAAAGGAGAGGAGCTCTCATGGAGAAAGCTATATTTTGGAGCTTTTTTCATTAGCTTGAGTTATTTTTGGCTTGGGATTGTTAGCTTGGCTAGATGATCCACTTTGTCAAGATAGATTGTGAATATTATCAGATCTATGCTCTCAGAATTCTTGGAGTGGAAGTGAGTGGGGAACAAAGGATAGTTGGAAGGGACCTTATGAAATCAATTCCATGGTTGTAATCTCTCTTTCACATTTAATATGATAYAGTAATATGATTCTTTCTTATAAAGCTTGTTGTGTTTTATTGTATGATTCCTTGATCACATACATAGGTTTATATTGAGTTTATGCTATTACTATCACTTTGGTTGGTTGTGTTCTTTTGTAGTATCATCATTGTGTGAGTGTTGGAACGGAGATAGGATGGCGATGGCAAGAGGAAGCGGTGTTTAAACAGTATGTCACCTATCCCTCTTTAGTTAGTAAATTCAATATTTAAAACTTAAGGAAAGCGCCATGTTCTGGTGTGTTTTGTTCTAGATCTAGGTGGATCTAGGGAGATCAGTTAGTGTTTGAACCTATTGATTTATCCGATAATAGTATGGTTGAACAATTCTTTGCAATATGTCCCATCTTGTCACAATGGTAGCATTGGTAGGATGAGAAATATTTTTCTCTTCTTAGGCCTTTCTGAAACTTTTGGAATCTCCTTGGAGGGTGAGATTCTTTATGTATGAATTTTTTTTGGGGGTGAGACTCCTTATGAGTTTATTTATGGAAGTAAGACCTCTTTCATCCTCCTTTAGTATGATTAGCTAGGGCTTGATCTTCATCACTTGATAGTAATGCTTCTCGGTTAGCTACTCTTTCTTCTTCTTGAACACATTCTTCTCAAATACCGTCAAAGTTTAATTTCTCCTTTCTAGCCCAAATAGTTTGGATGAATGTATCCCAAGGTCTTGTGAGACCATTAAGGGTTGTCATTATAAGTTCGTCTTCATCTAAAGTATCACCAATTTTTTCTAGTTGTTCTTTGAATTGTGATATTCTAGAGAAGTATTATTGAATTGTTTCTCCTTTCTACATCCTTGTACTTTTGAGTTGAGTTCTTAGATTCATCTTCTGATTGATGTTCTTTCCTTCATACAATGTGGTTAGGGCATCAAACATTTATTTTGGAGTCTTATTTGAAGCCACTTGAGGAGTCAAGTGATCTTTAATTGAATCTGCAATGATTCTCTTGGCCCTAACTATGTCCTTTTGGTGTTTTGCTTTAGTTGCGGCATCGACAGGTTATGGTACATCTTCCTTAATGAATCTTGCTAGGTCATTATCTTCAAGAATGAGTGCAATACTATAATTTAAGGAATGGAAGTTTGCCACACCTTATAGCTTGTCAACAATCTTAGTGCTTGCAGACATCTTTACCTAGAGCTAGGAAAATGACCAAAAATTGAAAATGCTCAGACTTTAATTTCGAACTTACCAGGAGGTGCACTTGGCTGAGGCGAGTAGCATAGTGCAGTTGTATTTCAGAAAATCCATATTTTTCCCTTTCAAACTTGACGAACAGAATTCTGGACTGGTACTTCTAATATTGGTTATGGTTTCCTGGTTTTCTGGTACTTATAGTACTAGTGAAAACTAGGGTTTCACTTTTAGGGGGTTCTATCCACTGAAAAAGTGTGTTGAAGGTGCCAAAGAGTTCCCTAGGCTAGGGCACACTTTTCTAGATGATTTTAGCTTGAAATTCCTCTTCAATAAAAGCCCTAATTTTCTTGTACGACAACAGTGACTTTTTTTCTTTATCCAGTGAAAGATGCTCTCTTCAGCGTAGCTCTTATTCCATGTTAAGGTTTAAGCTATTATTAGATTTCTTTTCAATTTAATAGATAACCATATCATAGATAGGATCACTGAGAGAGAAAAAATCATAAGATACACAACATTTATCTTGGGAAACCCTCATGGGGGAGAAAACCCAGCAAAAACTTCCTTAATATAGATAGCCAATACAATTCCAAGACAACAAACCAAACACTAGAGAATATCCTCCATTGAGAAATGCGCCTCTCTCTTCCTTCTTCTCCCAACTGCAGCTACCAAAATTGTGCATTGGATGAGTTAATGCATGAGTGATCAAATGAGGCATTGGCTTCCTTTATTTATACAAACTGGCAGGAGCTGGAAAGGTTTCTCTTCAATGGGCAGGACCGACTTGTCTTCTTAGTGGTTAAAACCACTTTAATTAGCTTGGGGGTGACTTCTCAATTTGCATAATATATTTAGGGTTTCATCAATCCACAAAAGGGGGTTTGGTCAATTACAATGCTCAACATGATCAATCCACAAAAGAGGATTTATCTAATGAATAATAACTCAAAAATAAAAAGAATACTCTTTGCAGTTACAATATTTCAACATACACTCCATGCTATGATTTCCTACAATTTCCACCGTAAACCCTTCAAACTCTTCGGTGGGAATGGTACGCCTCATCACCCAAGTGACATCTATAAAATTGTGGGTCACCCCACCATCAATCATAAATCCCACTATGTGGCGCCCCTACACAAATCCTCTCACCCTGAAAGTATGAAACCTGGGAACTCTTGACAGAGTGGAAATAACACCTCCCTTGACATCATATTGAAACTATTCATCCCCTATTTCTCAAAGCTCCTCCTCCTGTACATGTTCCTGATCATCCTCATTCTCCCCACTATCAAAATATACCTCAATGTAGTGAGCATTTCCCTTTCTTGAACACACCCAGTGCCCATGGTTCCTAGTAGCTAAAGCATAACTTCTTCCTTCTCAACTCTCTCCTGGTGTCATCATCCATCCTTTCCTTCCTTGTCCTTTATCTTTGTCTTTTATGGGAGGAAACCTTCTCTTCGACACTACATCCAGTAATTCCCTGGACCTAATATTAGCATCATGTAAGGTGGTGGGTTGATAGGCCTTAACCCATCCACATAATGGTTTAGCCAGAGCCTTTGTGAACAACATGACTAGTTGGTGCTCTGATATGTCAGTCATCACCACGAAGACCCTCTATAAATCTGATATAAAATCCTTTGGTCTACCTGTCTGTTTGAGTTGGGATAGCTCTCTAAAGTGAATCTTTGGATTCTTCTTATCAAAGCGCTCTATGAGAATTTGCGTGAAGTCCAAGTACGAAGTGATGTTATTATGGCCCAAGGTCACCAGTCCATGATACCACCAATCATGGGCTTCCCCATAAAGATGCAATGTGGGAATTTTTATTGCATTTATCTCGATCATTGGGTTGAGTTGGAAATAAGTATCCAACTTTTGTACCCAAGCCCTTGTTGTGAAACGGGATGACCCATCAAAGTTGGAAATGGTCAGCTTTCCCAATGTGCATTGTAACTCAAAATTGTGGTTGAATGCCCTATTGAACCCCTTCAACATGTTCCTTCTCGTGATATTGCAAAACAATGCGAAGGAAATATCCAATCTAATAAGAACAGGATGAATCCAATCTGATAAGAACAAGATGAATCCAATCTGATATTAATCCAACAGAGTACAAGAGTATTTATTGTCCTTGAGTTTCCATATATATTGTTCATATAAATTGGCAATTAAATAATTTTCAAAAACTATCATTGAAGTAGGGATTTCTTTTGAAAATTTCGTAAATGACGAGATTTTAAATCAATATGCCAATCAACTACAAGTCCATGAATATGATGTTGACTACACACAGGCTTATCAATTTCATACAACATTTCCAATGTTGTTCTATGTATATAATTATTAGAAAAATTGAATATCAACAAGCATGCTCGAATGTTGATGACAAAGTCAAGAAAAATGAATGAAGGGTTTCATAATAACTCAAAAACAATTCTTGAATGCTAGAAATAGAGCAATTCGAGATAGAAAGGCAAGTCCAAAACCCTATATTTTGAATCCCTTTAGAATCATAAAACCATAACCCATTAATTGCAGGCGGATACCAACTAGATGTATGTCAAACTAAAACCAGTTCGAAACCCATTTATATGCCTTAAATAATTGTCACAACAAACTGAGCTACGATTACAATGAGCACAAATAATTGATTGATATTTCCTTTTGAACATTTGAAATGATAATTTGATAGTGTATAGTGTTTCTTTCGTTTTATTTTGTTTTGCAAACAAAATTCATAATAGATGTAAAAAGAAACTAGTGGTGCATGATAATAGGCCATAACCATAATAAACCCATATAAACAAGACCAAAATGTATTCAACACTGGTGAAATCTATAACTTCATTTGAAATTTCCTTTTCCTCTTAAAACCAAACTATATCAGAAGTTACAATGCAAAACCTAGGTCGCAAGTATCACTATTGTTCAAAACCCATTAATTGTTTTATTTCATATTAAACCAACACACATAATAACTTGCTATTCACAGTCTACTAAATATCCATGCACAACACATAGTCACAGTCATAACACACATACAATGTGCAACCGAGCTTGATCCAATATCCAAAATTATCTCAGCAGAGTAGCTTATTGATGCCCGAAGAGTCAAAAAATGTCCATACATGTCCAAGTCGACTAAATAACCACAAAATAATAGCCAAATATCGTTATCAAGCCACCAATACGAGATTTAGAATCCAAAACCATTGACTAACAATAGAAAATCATTTCCCAACAAGTGATAGTGAAAAAAAGGTGGTATACCTCAGAAAAGAAACCCAACATAGAGTGCATTAATTCCTCTTTAATTCATGTCACTTCGACATAACCAAAACCCACCAACCTTTCCATGATAACCAATCAAACATTACATGGTGGAATGCACTCAATCGCCAACGTAGACTCAAAATCGAGCTCAGTACCATGCATTGAAAACTAACAGACTCACAATCTTACATATCCCAAACTATTAATATACCACATTCACAAATAACACAAGGTGTTGAAACCTAATACACCAACGATACCACCTTAACAATCAAACAACGTGCTATATGGTATCCATATGATATGTGAACTTTGTTACAAGATGACTTCGCAACAGCCCCGTATGATATTGCAAACTTAACATGATATTATTTGTGTTATATGGTATATATGTGCATCCAAGGAAACTTAACCATCCATTTTAATATGTTGTGATCCATATTATAACAACAAAATTTTAAAACTTTATAATCGTAAATAGCATAAGTCAGGCGCAATAGGTCTTTCCCATTTTTCTTTTATTTTTAGAACATGGCGATAACACATTTAATGCAATTTGAGGGTGAAGAGGATTATAAATCATTTCTGAAGAAACCTTTTGTGTGTGTGTGATAGGATTATAAATCGTTGTCGAGGATTATAAATCATTGTCGGAGAAACCTTTTGTGTATGTGTGAAGAAACCTTTTGTCGAGAATTATAAATCATTGTCGAAGAAACCTTTTGTTTGCAAGTTGCCTTTATTTCTTAAAGAAAAAAGAGTGAAATCAACTTAATATAGTTTCTTTAAGTAGTCCAACCTACTACTTAGATAATACAGTGATAGAATAAATATAGTGCATTGCAATCTTTTGCAGGAAGGATTCTTGTTGCGCATTTTTGCATCCAAAAAGAGGTATTCCCACAAGAGGTCATGGTGTGAGGCATGTGGGAATCTTCGTTGGCACCATATTACACTTTTGTTTCAGCAAAAAGACCCTTGGAGTTGAGTTGGGGCTTCATGGGTTCGGTCATGGGCTTTGTGGGATTGTGTTGGGGTTTCACACCCACAAAGAGGAATTAAATATTCTAATTTAAAGTTGAGTTTAGTGGAGGGCTCCTTAGAGTAAGCTAAGGACTTCTAATCTCACATTAGACTCCTATTAAATGAGAGGAGGAGATTGTTTCATCTCATTGTGATATCATGGAGTTAGCATAAGTGAGTAAACACTTGTGCTAAGAGCATGGCAATTTCAAAAAGGAGATTTTTGCACCTAGGCAATTTGGACTAGGGTTTCTAGAAATTTATTTTTTTGTTCTTGGCAGGGAGATCACATGTGTGAGCAAGGGAAGTTGTACGCGTGGAAGAGAAAGGTTGTATCATAGAAGAACAGGACGCACAGGTGGTACAGACTATATGGAACACACGTGTGGACCGTACATGTGCATACAGTATGCAGGCCGTACAAGTGGTACGGCCTAAACAGGTTGCACGTATGACAAACCCTTACATATCACACGTGTGACATGTTCGTACAGTAGGATGATTTCAACATCATAGTAGGGTGACATCAACAAGTTTGCAAGTGACAATTTGTTCCAGAAATTTGTTGAATATTTGGTATTTCAGAGGACTGGTCTTGTCCTCAGTTTTGGTGATTTTGTGATAGCTGGCATGGTTGATTTTTCCCTTAGAAATTTATTAATTTTTTATTTTTTTGGAACAAAAAAATTTATGTCTCAAGTGCATGGATGATTTATCTTAGATCTTGTTGCTTTCGCTGATATAGTTTTCTGTCAATAATTTCAATGTAAAATTGTTTAGTGATAACAACTAGGATTTATTGTTTGGTTCACTTGGAAGTATTTTTTAGATTTGAAATTAGTTGCATGAAAAATTGACATGGTATCAGAGTTGAGGCTTTGAAGAAAGAGAGGAAGTAATCTCTTGAGACACAATTGTTGCATATTTTTTGTTATGGGCAGCTCACTATGGAAACTTGGTTGGTGGATAGTGGATCTTCTCGTCATATGACATGATCACAAAAATCACTCACCATTTTAACAGAGGAGAACTCACGATTGTAGGTAGAACTTGGTGATCATATTAATTATGCATTAAAGGGATTTGGAACAACTTTGTTTCAGCTGAAGTCCAGAAATCCTCTCAGGATGAGTGATGTGTTGTGTGTACCTGGATTGAAGAAGAACTTACTTTCTATATCTTCCATGGAGGATGAGGGTATGCAGTTGAATTCATAGATGGACAGTTTATCGCTTGGACAAAAGGATCAAGTTATGACTCAATATAAGTCATTACTGCTCGCGATAGTATCCTTTATAGGTTGATTGGTCAACCCACTTAGGCTCTGGTAAATGACAGTGATAGTCTATGTGAGCTTTGTCACTAGAGATTGGGACACTTGCATCATTAGGATTTGCCAACATTAAGGAATATGGTGATAGGTCTTCCAGAGCTTGGAGTAGAGCACCAGGGAGTATGCAAAGTATGTGCACTTGAAAAGAATGCCAATGCCACTTTTCCAACCAGTGATAGTAGGTCCAAGGAGTTCCTAGACCTAGTACATTAAAATGTGTGTGGACCGATGTCAGTTCTATATTCAAGTGGTTACCAATATTATGTGACTTTCATTGATGATTATTCCATGAGGACATGGATATTCTTCATGGAGACCAAGGATGATGTCTTCAATCGCTTCAGGGAGTTCAGGGCTCTAGTGGAAAATCAGACTAGGAAGAAGATCAAAATTTTGAGGTCAGATAATGGGGGTGAGTATGCCTCCAACGAGTTCAAATATTTATACAAAGAGGTATGGATTAAGAGGGATTTGACAGTGCCTTTCAACCCACAATAGAATGGGATTGTAGAGAGGAATAACCAGACCATAATTGAGGTTGTCAGGGAAATATTGCATGACTAGGATCTTCCCATGATGCTTTGGGTAGAAGCATGTGACACAATAATCTATGTTCAGAACATGAGTCCTCATAAGATCTTGGAGGACAATACCCCTGAGGAGGCATTCACAAGAGTGAAACCAGAGATATGGAATTTGAGGATATTTGATTGTCCATTTTACATCCATGTTCCTAAGGAGAAAAGGACAAATTTGGAACCTTCTAGAAGGAAGGGCATGTTTGAGGGATACAATGAGACTTTGAAGGCTTACTGGATCTACATTCCAGGACAACAACATGTTGAACTTAGTCAGAATGTCATATTTGAGGAAGAATTGGCCTTCAGGAGGTCTCGAGGGACCACAACAAGTGGATAGGAGCAATGGGATCCAATGATTGAGGAAAGTATGGATCCATCTAGTATAGAGGAGCAACCCTCAAACCATGAGGAGGGGTCAGAAGAGTTTGTGGATCCAATGGACCCTCTTAGTGATGAGGACAAGAGGCCTATATGGCTTTGAGATACCTTGAAGGATGCAGAGGGGAATGTAGACCCTAGAGGCACCTTCAAGGAGAGTAGGCATCCACATAGTTTTTCTAGTTATGTGGCCCTCATGAGTAGCATCATTGATTTTGAACCTTCAAGTTTTGAGGAGGTCGCAAGCCAGCAGGTTTGGAAGGATGCCATGATGGAGGAGTATCAATCCATCATGAAGAATGACGTATGGGACATAGTCTTCAGACCAAAAGGGAATTTTGTGGTGACTTCCAAGTGGATCTATAAGATCAAAGCATACTGCAGATGGTAGCATCGAGAAGTATAAGGCGAGGTTCATAGCTAGAGGGTTCTCCCAGAAAGAGGGAGTGGACTACAAGGAGAATTTTTCTCCAGTTGCAAGGTATACTTATATCAGGGCGTTTATCTCTCTTGCTTCGATTATGGGGTGGAAGATACATCATATGGATGTGAAGACAACATTCCTCAATGATGTGGTTGAGGAGGAAGTGTACATAAAGAAACCTCAAGGCTTTGAGGTACATGGCAGGAAATTTCATTTTTGAAAATTGAAGAAGGCTTTGTATGGACTCAAGAAAGCACCTAGGGAATGGTACTCGAGGATTGATGGGTATTTGCAGAACTTGGGCTTCACCGAGAGTGAAGCAGACCCCAACCTATATCTCCTATAGGTTGGTAAGGATCCTCTTATATTGGTGTTATATGTCGATGATTTATTCCTCATAGGAGTTGAGGAGCTCATTAACAGGTGCAAGAAGGAATTGGTTTTAGAGTTAGAGATGAAGGACATTGGGTTGATGCATTACCTCTTGGGATTAGAGGTGTGGTAACCATCCGATGAGATATTCCTCGGATAGGGGAAGTATGCAGTTGAGATACTAAGGAGGTTCAGGATGATGGAATGTAATTCCATGACTACACCTCTGGCCAACAATATGAATACCTTGGGGGCTTCAAATTCAGACTTGGTGGATCCCACAATGTATAGGTTGTTGATTGGGTCGTTGATGTACCTAGTTAAAACCAGACCAAATATTTGTTTTGTTTTCAACACCTTGATTCAGTTCATTGTTGAGTCGAGGCAGGTGCATTGGGTAGCAGCAAAACATGTTCTCAAGTACAGTTGGATTTCGTCTGAGATATGTCGGAGGTGATGGAGTAAGGTTGCACGGATATTCAAACTCATATTGGATAGGTAGTGGAGTTCAAAGGAAGAGTTCTTATGGTGGATGCTTCATCTTAGGATCAACAGTGGTTTCTTGGTTCAGCAGAAAACATAATTTTGTGGCACTCATCTCACCATAAGCCGAATATATGACAGTGATTTTGGAGATTTGTGAGATTATTTGGCTTCACAAGCTTCTTGCAGGGTTATTTGGTCAGGAGTTGGAGCCTACTGTGATTCACTGTGACAATAAAAGTTGTATCAAACTCTCAGAGAATATGATGTTTCATGATAGGTCGAATACCACTTCATCGGAGATAGGGTGCAGAAGGGAGTTGTGAAGCTCCAACACATTTCCACAGACAATCAAAATGCAGATATTTTCAACAAACCCCTAGTAAATGGGAAGTTTGTCTACTTCAGAGACAATCCATGAGTGGTGGAAAATACCTCCCTCACTAAGAGGGAGTATTGATGTTTTGTAGCTTCAGAAGGTATTCCCACAAGAGGTCGTGGTGTCGGGCATGTGGGAATCTTCATTGGCACCAGATTACACTTTTGTTTTAGCAAAAACACCCTTGGAGTTAAGTTGGGGTTTCATGGGTTTGGTTTTGGGATTTATGGTCTTTTGTTGGGGTTTCATGGTTTTGGTGTTGGGATTTATGGGCTTTTTGGGGGGTTTCACACCCACAAAAGAGGAATTAAATATTCTAATTTAATGTTGAGTTTAGTGGGGGAGCCTTAGAGTAAGCTAAGGGATTCTAATCTCACATTAGACTCCTATAAAATGAGAGGAGGATATTGTGACATCTCATTGTGATATCATGGAGTTAGCATAAGTGAGTAAACACTTGCGCTAGGAGAATGGTAATTTTAGCAAGGATATTTTTGCACCTAGGCAAATTGGCCTAGGGTTTCTGGACATTTATTTTTTTGTTCTTGGCAGGAAGATCTCATGTGTGAGATAGGGGACCTCCCACATGTGGAAGAGAAAGGATGCAACATAGAAGAACAAGCCACATGTTTGGTACAGACTGTATGAACCACACATTCATATCGTACAAGTCCATATGGTAGGCCGCACAAGTGGTATGGCCTGAACAGGCCGCAAATATGACATAACCACACTATTGACAGAACCGTACAGATCACACGTGTGACAGGTACGTACAACAGGATGTCATCAACAACATAGCAGGTTGATGTCAACAAGCTTCCAAGTGATAAGTTGTTTCAAAATTTTGTTGAATATTTGGTATTTCAGAGCACTGGTTTTGTCCTCAATTTTGGTGATTTTGTGACCACTGGAATGGCTGATTTTTTCCTCAAAAATTTCTGAATTTGTCATTTTTTAGAACAATTTTTTTTATGTCTCAACTGCATAGATGATTTATCTCTTATCTTGTTGCTTCCACTACTACAGTTTTTTGTCAATAATTTTAGTGTAAAAATTTTCAGTGATACCAACTAGGGTTTACTGTTTTGTTCACTTGAAAGTAATTTTCAAATCTGAAATTAGTTGCATGAAAAATTGATAGACCTATCAGTGAAAATACATCAAGCAACAAGTGTGGCCCATTTACATGTGTGACACAGGCCTTGAAGGAAAACCACTAATCACAATCGTTTTCCTTTGGCTAATTTGTATCAGTGGGAGGGTATTATACCATATTCAATATCACCAAGGACTTGCACATGGCCCAAACTACTTATTTCTACTTCCAAGGTGGGTGGTCTAACACGCAAGGGTCATCACCATTAAATTATGACCCCATTGGCACATTTTGTTGATGCAATTCTAATGATTAGTATCATGAATTCCCAAATATTTGTATGTTATCTCAACATCAAGGTAAATGATGTATAGTTGTGAAACTAGACCAAATTAACATAAGTTGTCAATAACAACACTCAAGGTTGAAGTTGTAATTGCATTGCTATCAATCCACAGGGTTGATCATGGTTATGTCTCTATTGACAATTTCTTAGGGACCCCACTTAACGTCTAGATATACTCCAAAAATTTATGGTGTCAAATTTTGGAATGAGGCATGCATTTGCAATCCTTGATGCACCAATTGTTTACGCAAACTAGCAAATGGAGCATCTCCTAAATGTGGGGTATTTTCAAATCTCATTTTCAAAACCAATATGCTCATTTTGAGGATTCTTAGGAATGCTCTAATTTTCATGCCCAACTCAATTCCCTAAACAAATAACATATAGTTATGAATATGTGTTGGAATTAACCAATTTGACTCTTGACAAATTCATGGGTAAACTCACCATTATCATTACTCTCGAACCATGAAGCTAGCTCATGTTTTGTCTTCTCCCACATGTTGATTTCTAGGGACTCTGTCATCACTTGAATTTTGTTTTCCATTTACTCTTGATAGAAATACAACAATTTTTTATTTTCAATGGCAGGGCTATATTAAAAGAGGCTCAATAATCGTAATCCATCTCATATTCACGATGCAATGCTGAATATTTATGAAACTAGACCAAATTAATGCAACTTGTATTGGATGAATCTTATGGGAAAATTTGTAAGTTTGTGTTGTTGCCAAAACATGAGGCTAATCTGAGCTTGGTTTTGGCCTACAATTTTGTTTATAGACTTGAAATTTGCCGATATTTTCATTGTCCAATTATGCTCCATGAAGTTACAATGACAAGATTTGGGATCAAGTTATTGTTTCCATTGTTTAGCAACATTGTCAAGTGAACAAGGGATTAAGATATCCTAAAAGACAAAAAAAGAATCATGTTTTTCTCTGACAATTTTGTTTGAGGGATGCTATGAAATGCCAAAGTTTTGGTCCCTAAATCATCTTCGCATAAAAATAAATTATAGTTACAATACTAGATCAATTTCACACAAATTGGCACTCACATCCATAAATGAAATTACAAGTTGCACTGCTCTCTAAACATTAAGTCAATATGAGTTCCATATTGTCCTATCATTTGGCTCTTGAGAATACTAACAACATTCATGATTCAATATTTCATTTCCTTTTCCCAAGGATATAGTGATTGGTTTATACTCAAGTCAGTATTGTCAAAATCTCATGTTATTAAGGAAGTTAGGCTCTTGTGTATCTTCCAAAGGCATTTCCATGTCTTATTTTTCATGAATATGATTGTATTGAATAATTTACAAATGAAAAACATTACATGTCAACTAGGCTTCATAGTGAAACGCCATATATGAAACTAGGAAATTTTTATACAATGGGACTTTGATAACTTTCTTAGGAAAACTTACAAGTGATACTCCCCACAAACCATGAGTTCAACCCAAGATTTGTTTTTTCTTTGATTCCCAAGGATCCTAACTACTGCTAAATTTCATTGTCGCTATCCATTCCATGGAGATATAGTACCACAGTTTGAAATCAAGGTATTAGTTTCAAAGTTTGATAATTTTATCAAGTGGACCTAGGCCTTTCATATCTCTAAAACCAAGTCATGTGGTTTAGTTATATTTTGATTAGTGTGTTTATATAGAGATTCACTTCATAGATAAACTCTATGGATAAATGGTGTAGAATTATGAAATTAGACAATTTGAACAAATTTTTATTTTATAACTATATTGAGTAACCATGCAAACAACATTGCTACCATACATTGAGGTCAATTAAGGTCTTTATAAATGATGAAATTATCTACATCCAAATTTTCATTATACATCTTTGATTCATGGAGATACAACAAAATGTTTTGCAATCAAGAAAAATTCATTGTTAAGCATTGGAAAAATTGAAAGCATTGTCAAGCAAAAAAGGGTCATCTAGATATCTTAAGCCACAATACAACATAAATTTTTAAGTTAGCTTACATGGTTTTCTTAAGGAGCCATACAAATTCCCATTCTTCATTTGGGTTGTACCAAGAGAATTGAGGTGGATTCGTCTTCCTAGCTACAAACAGTTGGGTTGCACCTTTATATTCTAACGACAAACTAGTTCATATTCTTGTTGCAATAATTTGTACCAAGGTTATATGTACTCTTGATATAGAGAAAATCCTCTTTTCGATCTTCAGGTGACTTTTTTTGGATCTTGCATGAACCTAGAGACTGTGATTGAAATAAAATAGAATAACAAAAGTTGTCCATTAAGAGTAGCATCAATTTTTGAAGAGTCACACTCCTTAGTTAATGTCACTATCAATGGATATGGAGTGGCACATGGCTTAAAACATTCCACTTTGAATCTCTTCCACAGATCCAAAGCATACTTAAGTTGAGAAATAAAGATATTGTCATCCATCTGCAAGATTTGGATGCCCAAAAAGAAATGCAACCGACAAAGTTCAGTTATTTCAAATGCATCTTTCTACTTCTTCTTCAAGCCATTTTGCATTGAGGCTTTCATGTTCTATTGTTGTTATTTTTATTACAATTGTTCTTGGATTAATCGCTTCTTCATGTTTATGCTCTTCACCTCTTAGCTAGGGTTTACTGGTGGAGAGGTTCATATCTACATCATTTTGACAGTTTGATTTTATAAGCTTTAACTTCCAGCTTTTTGAGGACCTTGCAAGGCCCTTCCTTCTTAAATTTCAACTTCTTGTACTCTCGATGAGGAAACATTTATTTCCTCAAATAAAACATAACTTATGAAACTTGACACATCCATTTATCCCTTCATGTCACGTATCCGATGTGGGGACACTGATTCGTGAGGATATGTGTCAGACACAGATTTGGGACTTGTCATGTGCCCTATGCACAAGACACATCCCAAGTCCGTGTTCAACACTTTCCTTGCACGTGGCCCAATTTTAGGACACTTGTCATGCAAAGGAAAGGTCTCGAGCTCATGTTTTGTCATGCAAGTTGGAGTTGTGAGGTTTTTTGGTGTGCAATTGATGGTTATTTTTCATTACTAATGTTATTTAAAGAGGTCTCCACCCCCTCCATTTCACTCACCCTAGTAATTAATGGTAATATTAAATTCTTAAAAATGGCATCTTCTTTATCTTTCATTTTCATCCTTTTACTTAAATTTTTAACATTACCATTAATTGTTTCAGGATTTTTGAGAGTGATTCCAACCTCATTGGACTTCATATGGAGAAAGTAGAATTTTAGGTCCTATTCAAAATTCAACAGACTTAACGGTTTCTAGGATTTCAATATTGGTAGGATTGCAATGTTTCCACTAGATTCTATCATGTCAAAATGGAACTGGCATTTAATCAAGAGCACCAAGCCTTTTATGTACCTTGATGTTGGTGGCATTGATTGTTGAACTCTTTTGTCATGACCCTAGTAAAAATGTACTCTTCACTCAAGTATAAACTCTTATGTTGAACTCTTTTTTTTCTCATCGTGTCATGTGACTTAGTGGTGTATGTGCACACCAACCTCCATCTTATTTACATGTAGAGAGAAGAAAAGTTGACGGGAAAGACAAAGATTTGGGATGTGTTTCTTGATGATATGGGTTTGGACAACAATGTTGAGTTGGCATTGGTCAACTTGGA
Source organism: Picea engelmannii (assembly GCA_009831015.1). Taxonomy (NCBI): domain Eukaryota; kingdom Viridiplantae; phylum Streptophyta; class Pinopsida; order Pinales; family Pinaceae; genus Picea; species Picea engelmannii. The sequence continues at coordinate 636,962 of ML776714.1, read as the reverse complement.
TCTTAATGAACTAGTGCTAGAGCCGATCACTTTTGATGATGGGGATCCTCTCGAGGGGTCATCCTCCACACCAACGGATGCACAGATTGCATTGGATATAGAGAAGGAGGATGGAGGAGAGAGCACTAGTAGTGATGTTAATCTTGATGATTGTGAGATGGAGGACAACTGACAGTTGCAACTCATGAGCTATGAGATTCTTCCATCTACTATTCTATTATCTATTCTATGGATATTTTGTATTTTCCATTGGTATTCCCACCTATAGTATTAGTGACTGTGACTCAATATCTATGTGCATTTTGATTTTGACGACTTATTGAGATCGAGAATGTTGCAGCTTATGGTTCGAATTTCTTGTGTGCCAGTGTTTATCATTTGATCATCATTGATGTTACAATGTAAAATGAATCATGATTTATCATTTATGTTACATCTCTAAAGTTTTGTAGCATGCAAATCTTCTAGTTTCTAACAAAACATGAATCTTTATGTATTTAATTTTCGTATGTGTAATTTAAAAAAAAAAATCATATATGTGTGTGTGTGTGATTTCATGTGTCCTGTTTTCGGGTTGAAATTTCATGTGTTGGATACTCATATTTCTGTGTCCTCCGTGTCCCGTGTCATCATATCAGGTGACTTGGACCATAACTAGATGACATTCTTGTGAAATGCCAAGCCCTGGGTTACTAAAGTCCTTATGATCTCAATTAAATTAGTAATTGTTGAATTTAATTAATGCTAAAAATAAATTTCAGACCATAGCATTAATCACACAATAGCTGGAAATTAAATAGTGGAAGAAAAAAAATCAATTTCACACATACACATGTAATTACTCCTTCAAAATTGGCGTTTCATTCCTTCAAAAAACTTACAAGTAAACCTCAAAAAGATGCTTAAAACCAACAGTTGCATGGTTATCAAAATCACTCGGAACTGAGCTTGTATAGATTGACTGAGATGTACAGCCTGCTGAAAAAAAAACTAGAAACAGTAGAAAAGTGTTGTATGACCTGCAGTACGAACTTACTTACGGCTCTATGGAATGTTGTCTCGAACTACATGTTGCCTAGAAACACCTCTTCCTTGGTTGCCTACTCTTTCTCTCTCAGTCACTCAACCTGCTTAATTGTTCATGTGTTCTTGTGTGCTTGAATTCTCTATCTTGACCTATCTTTATAGTTTTAGTTGAGACCAAAACCCTAATCTATTTATGAGATTAATTCTAGTCTAAGTCATGCATGCATGAAATACATTTTTTAGACTCAACTGCTAAAATGAAGACTTTCCCTTTTTAACTAAAGTGAATTACAAAATAAAATTTACTTCTCGAAAATATAATTACTTTTCAAAAATATCTCAAACTACTTCTTGCATGTTTAGACGGAACTTGTGCGGAAGTTCTTGTCTGACCTATAGTTCTCAACACTTCTAAGAACATTAATTGTCACCTTAAACATCAACATTTTCTTTGTATTTGAAATTTCCTTGTTCCAATTGAGTTCTTACTTGTTTGTGTAATTCTTGTATTTGTGTTGTAAATTTCTCAATATCAACAGTATAGTTGTAGGTGATTGTTTGGGGCTGCTTTTTAGGTTACAATAATGTAGAAATTGGGGAAGGTATTACTTTTTCTATTCCATGGCTAGAGGATCATAGTACTAATATTAACAACAATATTTTTAGTTATTCATGTAGCATTGAATAGTTTCAACAAGGGTAGGAAACCATGCTAGATTTAATCTTGAGTGTGGTCTACAAACATTTACAATTATGTATTGTAATTTCTAGAATGATGAGGATTTAAGATTTCACCATTTACATTTTCTACTTGTCATTTGAATTCTGTAGTAAAATTTGCTTTCAATGTACTACTCTATTTAGTATAATAGAAAGCTACCTTGCTTTGTGCGATTGAAAAATGGCCACAAGGTGCCTTGGAAATACTTCATCTTTGGACTTGGAGAGAAATTCTGCAAATATTATGTGCAAGGATGGGCAAGGAGACGAAGTATACATCTCTATCACAATGTAAAATGATAGAAAAACTTTCGAGAATAGTGTCACTGAAGGAATTGATGCAACAACATACTAAGCCATTTTCTCTATTGCACTCACCGACAGATAACACTCAAAACATATATTTACCCAACATCACAAATTAGATACATTTTGGGCTTTTATGGGACAACACAATATACAGTGTACACAACTCAGTGAGATGCACTTTTTTGTGCTTGAGTAAAATGATAAGTGAGATACACCTAACTCCAAGAAAGAGATTGGACAACATTTTTTAACACATAAAGAGACCATAACAATCATGGTAAGAGGAAGGTCTTGGCAAGATACATTATGTGCTTGGCAAGATGCACTCCCATGTTCTCAAGTGAATTTTTTTAAATCACAGAGAAAATCCTCATTAAAAAAACTCTGAGTACAAGAAACATAGGGCATGTTGATGGAAAAACACATAAATATACCGCTCTACAAAAAAATTTAGACAAATGCTTGGGAAAAAGTGTAAATTGAAATTTTTTAAAACCTTGAGAAAAGCCTTTGGGTTTATTGTCAAGCAAGGGAAATTGTCAAAATCCATGAAGTATGGGAGAAATATATTGTGCTCCGCATAAGACCAATGCTTAATGAAATTATGTAAACTAGTACATAGTAAAAAGTGCACACTACATAGTGAAACTTTGTAATACTGCAGTTATGATCCCTGGAATGTATTGGATCAGATTATGTATAAATTGTAAACATGTGTTTTTATAATGATCAGATTCAAGCCATGTAAGCTTAAATAATTGACCCCAGGTGTAAATGATGTAAATATCTAGTAAGGATTCCTAATATGGAGCTCGAGGCCAAGGCCCAACTAATGAATGGCTAGGTATGTATGATGTAAATATATTTATTTTGACCATGTGGTAGGCTTGCCACTATGAACTCAAGCTATATAAATATTAATGTTGGAGTAATAATATATAATGGTTTGAGATGGTTCTAGAGAGCACGAGAGGGGCTATGATTCACCAAAGGGGAAGAGGAAAGAGGGCCTATGGGAAAGTAAATCCTATATTTTCAAGTGATATCCTTAGATCTCATATATTTTCCAGCATATGCTTTAAATGAAGCCATACATCTCCTTTAATTTATTAAAACCAATCATTGAATGCATTTAAGAGGTTGGTAGGGAGCTACAAGATCAATTCACCAATGGTATAAGCGTGTAGAAATGATGAAGATGAAAAAATATTAACCATGGAACCCTTATTCCAAAAATTCTCAGCAAGTCTGGGGCTCCTTCGAATGTTTGTAGGACAAGTGTGCTCATCAAACCCCAATTCGAGGAACTCCAACCAAAATCAAAGATCCATTGTGAAGATTCCACTAAAAATCGTTCCCTTAAACGTTGAAGGAAATCCATGGGTGAAATAGTTCCCATAAATCCATGATTCCAATAAATGCTTGTTAAATACCTCCAAAAGACCCCCGATTCCAACAAATGTTGGTGAAAAACATCCCATTTCGGCAAACTGGAGGCTCCGTCACAAATTTTGGAGGGTAAGAGAAACTCTGTTTTTGTGGCGCAAAAATAAAAACAAAAATTAAGGAGACAGATCCATCAGAACGCTATGAGTCCTTCACGGCTTGGCGAATTTGGGAGGATGGGCGAAACCCAATTTCTGTGGTAATGATAATGATAACAAATTGACCAACTTATTGGCAATGCCCTTCTTGTATTTAATCACTAAGTGAAACTATTGCAAAAATCCCATCCATTTAATATCTTTCCTAAGTGAAACTATTGCAAAAATCCCATCCATTTAATATCTTTCTTGTTGGAGCTTACTCCAAGTCTATAAGTATCGTAGAGGTTGGTGATCAATATGGATAATGGTATCCTTATAAAATAAACATTGTTTCCACTTCTTCACTACCTGCACCAATGCATGTAGTTTCTTATCATATATGTAGGGTGGTTCAATATTGATTCATGGAATAACTCACAACATTGGTTGCTTACCTGTCTCAAAAATTGGCATTCATGTGAGAAGATTAACCTAGTAAATGTATATATGCCTATATTATACTCTAAAAAATGGGACTCTTGGGATTCATTAACCAATTTGAAAGGGATGAGATGCTGGACCAATTGTATATTTGCAGGGGATTTCAACACTATCCTTAGTTAAAGGGAGAAAGGGGTATGGAGTATAGTGCAAGATCCCTTTAGAGAGAGGATGGAAGACTTTATCTCATTATGGGACTTAGTGGATGTCAAACCTCATAGAGGAAAATTCACTTGGACTAATAAATGAATTGGCCTTCGGCATATAGCCACAAGGCTTGACAGGTTTTTGGTTCATAGCACATTTTTGGAAAGTGATTTTATAGCTTCTAAAATTACTCCATGGGATGCATCAGCTCATAAACCCATTGCACTACTTCTCAAAGAAGTGTTTGATGATGGCCCTATCCCTTTTCGTTTTAATCCTCTTTGGCTACAGGATAAAATGGCAGTTGACATTATTAGGAAAACTTGGTGTAATTGTGTAATGTCTCCCACCTCTTGATAAAGAGGTTGTGAGAGACTTAGTAGTCTAGTTGTCCCCACTAGATTATAGTCTCATGAATCATGGGGACCAATAAACCCAAAGTACTTACCTAAGAACAATGTTATAATTTTAAGTTGACTTTGGGGAGAAAGGATAAAGTGAATGAAGGAAAAGACCACGTGAGGAAAAGCAAGGAGTTAACCCCAGGAGGTGGTCAACTAACTCAACAGAGAAATAGATCAAGGGTATAAAAGGAAAAGGAGGGCACATCTCTCATCATTTTGGATATTATTACTTTTGCATTCTTGAGCTCTAGAGCCAAAGACATTTTCGGATAAAAAACCCTAGAGATCATCTCGATGGTGAAAGATCCCACCTATCATGATCCAAGATTGGTCACGGAGGTGCAATATTCCTCCCTAACCATTCTACAACATCTTACAAGTTACTTAGTCAATGCAAGGAGAAGGAATGCACAGTTCTTAGGGTTTTCCAACAGGAGGGCGCACTTGTTCAAGGGAAGATATTCGATCTGGAGTTAGGAAGGGGTTTTGGTAGCCAAAACCTATTGGGATCTCATTGATAGGCCCGGGGCACCTTGCCTATGCCATTTTTGAGGAGTTTTCTTCAGCATATGATTTATTGGGTGCTTGGCACAAATTCTAGAGGAGGAGGGTGCACTGCATCAGAGAGATTCTTTCATCTGGGGTATCAAATCACCTCCATTCAGCTCGAGACTTTGCCTAGGGGTTTGTAATCCCCCGATCTACTCTTTCACCAATTTTGGAGGGTTTTGGAGGCCTAAAAGAAGGAGGTTGGAATCGTGGTCATCTACATCCATAGAGAAGTGTGCAACTCAGCCAGTGAGGGGGTTTCCAACTATAGAAGGGAAAGGCATTAATCGTGTCCCTTTCACCAATTGATTGTGGTGCCTTTGGAGGCTATTATCTTCAGTTTTGGAGCTTGTTGGAGCAACTATTTTTCTAGCTTGATTATTCTTCTTGTGTTCTACCAAATATGCAGATCTATTGTATCAGGATCACTCTATTATCTAAATAAAGGTCAGATCTGAAGTTGTTGGCTCTATATTGGTATTCTTTGCTTGTATCTTGTGATTTTCTTGTGTTATATGCTCAAATCTATATCTTCGTGCTATGATCTTCTATGTATAAACCCTCAATGCACAACTTGATGAAGCAAACCTGTAAAACACATTGAAACAATAAACAAGCAGTTAAACAACCCTTGGTTCCGGGCAAAAAATCATCTTGGGAACATTACAAATTAGGTTCTTGGTTCTCTAGTCCACATATGGGAACAAAAGATAAAATATACAAAGAGAGCGCTCAAGGACTGGGATAAATCTCACTTCCCCTCACCTGAAATTGAGGTCCAAATTCACAGGAGAAGTTAGAAAGAATACAGAATAAAATTGAGCTTGAGCAAGTTACTCAAGGAATGGTGGATGAAGAAAGAGAAGCATTTCAAAGATATGAAAAAACCCTTCGAAAAGAGGAAATGAGTTGAAGATTGAAGTCTAGAAATTTATGGCTCGATGCAGGTGATAAGAGTACAACATGTTTTCATAAGCAAGCAAGAGCAAGATTATGTAGGAATAATGTTAAAGATATATCGTCTGCCAATGGAGAGACTCTTAATACCTTTGAAAAAATTAAAGAAGCAACCTTTCTCCACTTCAGGGATCTTTATTTGGAAAAATGAGCGGAACCTGATGTTACTGCTGCCATGTTGGAGAACATATCTACGTCCATTTATATGGAAGAAAATGAAAAAATTATGCAGAGGGTGTCACAGGATGAAATTCAAACTGCGATCGAGGAGCTTGACCTTGACAAAGCTCCTAGTCCAGATGGATTTACTATCCACTTCTATAGGTTATGTTGGAATACAATCAAATATGATCTCATTAGAATGATACAATATGTTCATAAATATTTTATAATGGGAGGAGCCACAAATTCTACTTTCGTGGCCCTCATTCCTAAAGAAGAAAATTCTAAGTCTTTTGCCAAGTTTGGAGCAATTTCATTGTGCAATGCCTCATACAAGATAATAACAAAAATTACAGTGATGAGACTCAAATTATTGCTCCCTAAAATCATATCAGAGAACCAAGGTGGATTCATGGCGAAACGACAAATTACTGAGAATATCATTCTGGTCTAGGAAGAAATACATACGAGCAAGGCTAAAGGGGATAAAGGAATGATAGTCAAGATTGATGTGGCTAATTCCTTTGATCAAGTAAGGCATTCTTTTCTTTTTGATGTTCTTCATATGTGTGGGTTTTGTGTTGATTTCATTTGATGGATTTATGTGCATCTGTAATCTCTGGATCCTTTTGTTAGTTAATGGGCACCTAGCAGGATTTTTCAATGCAAGCAGAGGGTTGAGACAAGGTTGCCCCATATCTCCCTTGATGTACATAATTATGGCAGAATATTTATGCAGGATATTAGTGTATGATTGAATCAATGGTTTATCAATATAGCATAGAAAAACCTCAGAAAAGGTACTCAACGCCTTGAAAAAGAGATAATTTCAGATAATAAGCCTCTTCGAGGGGGAAACCTCCTTTTACCCCACTTAAATGTTCAAGTACAAGATGATTCAAAATGAAAATGTCTCCTTGGTCTATATAGGAGACTAGGAGGTATAATTACAACTAATGGCCTAAAGCCGACATAAATAAAATAACATTACTAATATAATATGCCCCAATTAAGGGGTAATGAGCCAATATTAGGGCTTAACATGACCCTCCCCTTGAGAAAAGTGTTGTCTGCAACGCTTGAGTAAATGTGGATGCTTCTGTATAAAAGACTCATCTTCCCAAGTGGAATCTTCAGCCGGTAGTTTCCTCCATTTAATGAGATACTCTGAAATGGATCTATTCCTCAGCTAGTGAATTCTTGTGTTAGTGATGGCTTGGCTCCAATATGATTTTTCCTTCCTCGTCAAGTTCTGGCAATATAGTTTGAACTGGGATCTTGTCGCCTATAACCTTCTTTAAGCATGAAACATGGAAAACTGGGTGTACTCGTGAAGATGAAGGCAGCTCCAATTTGTATGCCATAGTACCAATCTTTTGAAACACCTTATAAGGGACATAGTACTTTGGTGATAATTTATTATCCTTCTTGGCTTGCTTGAGGGACATCTATTTGTATGGTTGTAGTCTTAAAAACACCCAATCCCCTACTTCAAAACTTTGTTTACTACGATGTTGATCTTCTTGTTGTTTCATGCGATTTTGTGCCACGGTCAGGTTGTCCTTTAAGATTTAGAGAACTTGTTGTTGATTCTCGATGTGATCTTCCACTGCTTGAACCTTAGATTTTTCTTTTAGAGAAGAAGTGATGGAAGGAGGGTGGTATCCATAAAGTGCCATAAATGGTGTCATTT
>ML776714.1:526293-615050 GCA_009831015.1 Picea engelmannii | reverse complement strand
AAATCAAAAAAATTATATTATCTTAAAAATCCTGCCACATGCACAAAAACTAAAACATGTGGTCTGCAAAACTGATAGAGATGTTAGAGATGTTGGTAGACCACAATCAGAATCTAACTAGTGCAATATCTAACTGTAAATGTATCTTATCTAGACCTGATAACATGGCAATAAGAAAACTAGAGATTTGGCGAACCCGGGCATCCATCATGGCATAAAGTGAAAACGAACGGTTGGTAGGCTCGTTTGACAAGGAGTCGAACAGGAGGTCCATGTGACAACTAAGGGCGCTCTAGCGATGAAGTTGGTTCAGCATGTCTCGACACATTTCAAAAATTAATTGGAGACGATCCTCCGAGAATCTGTGTGGACTGCGCAGTTCTGGCCCTGAGCTCGCAACATTGGATGAGTCGTGAGCATCTAAAGTTAGTTGTGTTGTTGCTCCCTCAAACCATTTCAGAGGAGTCTCCTCTTTAGCTAGACAATGGTCCAAGTTTGTCTCGGTGGTCCCATTGAACAACGCATTGTCGTTTGGGGTTGTTCACCTTGTTGAGTCTTCCAACCAATGTGGAGGAATTTCTTCCTCTATCACATAACTGCCCAGAGCTGTCGTGAGATGGATATGGGGGGATGGAATTGACAATTGGTTCAGTCAGCGTAGTGGTATCCTCCAGCCAACTGGGAGGATTTTCTTCCTCTATTGGGCAGTCGCCTAAAGCAATCACAAGGTCAAAATTTTGAGGCATTGGCTCCAAATTGCCAAGGGGAAGTTGAGAATCGTCATGCCAATTTTGGTCAGAATGGGGTGGGCCGACAGGATTGGTGAACAGGTTGGGAGGAAGAGAGGGGGCCAAGGAAGGGCCTGGATGACAATGTCGGGCTACAAATCTATAGTAGGTCGGCCCACATTTGGGTTTTCCCCTTCGCACGGCATGGTGTAAACACAACATAGAGAGATGGTCAAATGCAGACAATGCTTAGGCACCAGGGGGAAGAGAGAACCGATGGGGACGAAGGTTGAGTGCATACAGGAGATGGACACCAAAGGGGAAATGGAATCCACGGGTTTGGGAATGCAGCCCCATTGGAAAGAAAGTTCAGGCATGGAATGAAAATTCGAGTGTGTATGCAAGATAAAATAACCACTGTGAAGTCTTACCTCCATTAAAACCATTGAGATGACAGGGAAAGGAGCCATGAGGACCGATTTGATGTCGCCCAACTACCCTGTACCTTCTTTGGTGAGCCATAATTGGTGTTGAATGTGTGCCATTAATCTTTCCTTGTTGTTTTCACGCATTATGTCCCTCCTAGCATGAATGCTAAGCATGGTGAATGGACTAAGGGGGAGGCTGGCGGAGAGGGGATTTAACTTCTCTATTCGCATGTGTGTCAGGTAGAATGGGATCGACAGATGTCACCCCATCCGAGGGGGGGGGTAGTCTTGTAGAGCCAACCCCCTACATTGAATCAACAGCTGCGAAGCAGGATGATGTTGTGCATTGATAAGGATAGCCTATGTTTGAGAAGCGACTCCTTCTTTAGCCAATTTGTCAGTGACCTTATTAGCCTCACGTCTTATGTGAGAGGTGATAGGAGTGAGAGAAGGACAAAGAAGGGATTGTAAGTTATTTAGAGGGCCCAAAAGGCACCAATTTGGAATGATTTTCTTTGGATCAGTTCCGTTTATGATTTTGGCTATGAGCGAGATGATTATTTTAGAGTCTCCTCCAATAATGAGGTGAGTCAGATTTAGATCAGAGGTTAATTGTATTCCTCTAATGAGACCCCAAAGTTCCACTGAGTTATTTGTATCATGTCCTAGATGTCCCGCCATGAGGTGCTGGAGTTGGCATGTGTTGTCTCTGATAACCACTCCAAATCTGATTGGGCCATAATTACCCTTTGAGGCACCATCAAAATTTAATTTACAAAAGTCAGATGGGGGACATGCCAAGTGGAGGGGCTTAGGGAAATGGAATTAAGGGGAGGAATCAAATTAGGAGAGGTTATGGGTGTCATCAACTGCAAGGAAGAAAGAATGAGAGATTCATGAGGTTTAGTGGGTAAGTCTTCCTGGGTCCAGGGTTGGGCATGGATGGCTTCATGTATGTTCTTGAATATCCTTGAACAGATATGTGCGAGGGTGGAAGCTTGGGAATGGAAGATACGTTTGTTCCTTTCTTTCCATAGCTGCCACACAATGAAGCCTGACAGGAGTTACCAAATCATGTTTAGGAGTGGGCTTTTGTAGACCTCAGTTCCCCAATTCTTGATGGTTATTATGATGCTATTCCTTTCTCTATTGGTTTTCCTCATGATTTGAGAGGCCTAATCCCATATCTCCCCACTATTGGGGCATTTATTGAATATATGCTCCATAGTTTGTTCATGTTGCTAACAGAGATAGAAAATTGAGGGTCCAATGAAGCCACGATGCCTGAGGTTGTTCCAAGTTAGGATTCGATTCTGAACCATGAGCCAAAGAAAGGTGGAGACTTTCGGCCATAGTTTGGTTTTCCAGATGATGTGCCAGATGTGCTCTTTCGATTGATTGTGAAATATTCTTGAAGGTTACGCCTATTTGATTTTAAAAGTTCCAGAGGGGGTATACCCCCAATGAAGAATGTTTGAATCCTCACTAATACATGTCTTCCTTTGGCTCACTATGGTATGCCATGGTTGTAAGTCACAATCTATTGGAGTGTGGAGATCTTGTGGAAGCATTTTCCAGTTGCGTCAGGGTGGATGGTGAGAGACATTAAGCCAAAGGTCGGTGACTTTGAGGTTCTCCAACCCTTGGATGTGGTCCTAAAAGGGGCGTAAATTTTCCGTTGTTTGCAGCGGAAGGAGTTTTTTCCATGAATCTGTCCATAACATAGCATTTTGACCATTCTGTACTTCCCAGAAAGTGTGAGTTTTGTTGAGATCAATTCTCACTTACGAAATTTCCCTGCCCTTTTCTATTTTCCCAACTTCATTTCTCCCCTTCTTTTCCCTCTTCTATACTTACCCTTTTTCCCCTTTTTCCTTTTTTCCCTTCCATTCTCCCTTTCTAGTTCTATACTTAGTCGTTTTTTCAGAACGACAGGTTCCCGGGTTGGCGGACTCGTGAATCCTCATCTTCAATCCACATTCTCACATATTGAGTCTGCCTGACTACCACATTATCCCATACTTAGCCGTTTCTGCAATCGTGGGTTCCCGGGTTGGCGTGGTCAAACTCTCATATCCCATGTTTCATGATATACATTTTGCATCCAAAAGATCTGTGATCTACATTTTGACCCCCGGATTCCCCGAGCTTCCAAGCATCTCATTTCTCCTATGTTGAGTCCGTCCGACCGCCTCACAACACTTAGCCATTTTTCAACCTTTCTCCATTCGCGAGATGGCAGGTTCTCGGGTTGGCGGGTTCATAAAAGTCTCAAATCCTATTCTTCTCATGTCCATCCCCACCACCTTCACGCTTTTTCCAATGCACATTTAGCATGGTTTAATGCTAATAACTCATTATGCAGGTCCCGTAAATATTGTCATTAATAGGCGAAGGGCTGAGGAACTTCCTCATTAAACCACATTAAAACATGATTTACGGAAGATTACATATTATCTCTCAAGCGCCCGTTTCTAAGATTATCTGGATAAAAAAGAACACTCTCGTCAACTTATGGCAGCAGCAACTCGACAACAGTTCTATAGAGATACCTTGAACATATTTGGATGAGAAGATCAAAATTTTCAGTGGTCTAGAGCATACTCTTATTATTCATCCCCTTTTGCTCAAAAGGAAGTAATTTGGATGTCCAAAATTACGTGTGCAGGTTGTGTTCCGGAAGTTTTTGACTGCAAGGAATTGGTTGCCTGGTGCGCCAAGAAATATATACCAAGCCAATGGGTAATTCCACTCCAGGACCATTCTCCCATTATTCTTTCACCTCAAGTATTCTGTAATATGTTGAGACTGCCAGAGCCAACGTTCACCTTCAAAGGTGAAGATTGTAGAGACTTTTTGAAAAAACACGACAATGGCCTAGATCTCTTACCAAAATTCTTGGAGAATCTCACTGCCATCCCTGAGGATATTACCATACTGCAGGTCACCTTGTTCACAAACCCATTTCGGGAAATTACCTGGTTATTTACCAGAATTATGTGCCAAGAAAATACTGCTAGCATTTCCCGTATGATTCTTTACATCTTATATTTTACCGTCAAGCAACGACCATCATAGTAAGTTTATGTTGATCACATTCTTATTTCTTTATCAAGTCTTTCATCCAGTTATTCCACCTCTTTTACTAGAAAGGTTTAACTGAAGATCGATAACTCCTTTGTTCTTCTTACCAGGTCTTGTTGATCTTTCCATCGCCCACTGTCCTCTTTCTAAAAGCTAATTTCTTGTATTTATTTTCATAATAGTTCGTGGGATCCCCAATACCAGTCTTTAATACAAACACATTTACAATTTCAAGAATATGTAATAAACTATATATTTTTGGAAATTTCATGAGAATTACTTCGGGAACAATCTCGAATGTGATTTGTAACCATGTTTTCAGAATATAAAGTATTTGAGGTTGATCTATCATTATCTTTATTTGAGTTTCCCATGTATCCACTCTGGTAAAGTTCTCTTGTGCATGAAGATCATATTCTTTTTATTTTTATGTGATCAGAAATCTCTATCTTAAACTAGGATGGATGTGAGGAAATTTTGCTTATTTGCTTCAAATGTGTGAATGTGTTCGGTTCCTGGTCCTTTATCAAGAACTTTCCTTTAAAAGAAAACAAAATCATTTTCCCCTTTATTTTATTGTAATATTTTTGTTTCTTTGAATTATTGCGACGAACTTCTGTCAAGTCCAACATTTTGAATATTTAAAAATCTCAAGAAAATCAAAAGAGGAGTACCACCTCTATAAAAACGCAGGGGGATTCACATCCTCATGAGGTTGTCATTTCAGTCCTAACAGACTCAAGAGTCAACAAGTTTGTATGAGAGGGTGATTCCTCTAGGTTGCGTTCCAAATATTGGAGCCTTGGATCTGATCATCGAGTTGAATAAGTCACATTTGTGGAATATATGGGGTATATTTTTTCTTCCATAGTTTGGCCCATAGTTCAACATGATATTTGAGTCAACGCCACCAAATTTTCACTCCCATGATATTATTTATCTTTCCTGGGTCTCGGAGGCCCAGTCCTCCCAAGGATTTTGGTCTATAGACTTTTTCCCAACTGACTAGGGCCCATTTTTCCTTGGATCATGGAAATGCCAGAGGAAATTCATCTATAGGTTCCTTATGCTTTTGATAACTATTTGCGGAGTAGCCAAAGCTGAGAACATGTAAGCAAGGATAGCTTGGAGCATGAATTTTAAAAGGATAATTCTGGCAGGGAGGTTGAGGGATATAAAGGTCCAGGTGTTTAAGTGATTGGTAATTGAGAGGATAAGGGAGTCCCAAGAGATATTATGAGAAATCGAATATGAAAGGGGAAGGCCTAGGTAATTGGATGGAAGGGGGCTCCTAGGTATACCCAGAAGGTGAGAAATGTTTTTATGGATTGTCAAGGGAGTATTGAAGAATAAAAGTTGGGATTTGTCCAAATTAAAGGTTGTGCACGAGGCTTCACTGAAGTCTGTAAGGATGGTTTTTAGCCTGTTGGATTACTGAGCATTGAGAGTATTCATGAGCATGGTATCATCCACGAACTAGCTATGGTAGGCAACAGGCTGCAGTCTGTGGAGAGAGAGACCTTGAAGGGAGCCATCCAAAATCGAGGTTGTTAAGTACCATCCTAGGCCTTCTGCCATGATGACAAAGAGAAAAGGAGAGAGGGTCCCCTTGACGAATACCTCAAGAGGAGGAAAAAGGTTGGGAGGGGACGCCATTGAATAAAATGGAGAAAAAGGATGAGGATGTGAGCTTCATTATCCAAGTGATCTAGGTGGGTATCAGTGGCCACCCACCTTTTTCGACTAGCTCAAAACAGTTTTCTGACAATTTTGGCAATTTACTATTTTTAGCAGTTTTTAACTTCCGGGGCCATTTTGAGGGCCTAAATGAAGGTTTTTCTGGAATGATTTTCTCAATTATATCCAAAGGCATGATTTAGCCCCCAAAATGAATCTCCTCGATGATACCTTTACAATGGGCTATCATACACCTAAAACGGAGATCGTATGCAAAAGTTATGACCCCGGGAAGTTGATGCACCAACTTACCCAAACGAGGCCCACATGACTTTTGGCGGTTCATCTCCTAGGGTTAGGTTTTTGGATGTCTAGGGTTTTTGACATTCCTGGTTATTGTAAAAAGGCATTCAGAGCCTCATTGTAATCATCTTCTTGCGAATGCGAGTAGCCGTCACATCTCTCCTCAGAGATAAGCTGCAACCATTCTAGCAAGTCTTTCACTTTGTATTTTTACAGTCTCTGTACATTTATTTCATTAATAGAAATCGTGTATTATTGTATATCTTTGTTGATGGTTGCATCTCTTATACATTTATGTTGTATTATTGAATATCCGCGATATCTCTGTGCATTTCTTTATTATATTTCCGCTCTCATTTTGTGCCGAAATTAATGTGGATCACCAAGATATCCAATCTCTGTTGAACCCAAGGGCCGAAAGAAGATAATGCATGTAGTGCCAACTAAGTCAATAAAAATATTTGGAGAGGTCGATATTAATGAGCATACCTAGGGTGTGAGTATACTTGAGAGAATGGATCACCTTGTGAATCAGGATGACACTATCCATGATTTGTCGCCCCTCCACATAACCTGGTTGTTCCTTGGAGATGATGAAAGGAAGGATAGGTTTAAGTCGAAGAGAAATGACCTTGGTGATAATCTTGTAGATGACGTTGCTTCGGGTTGGTGACTTGTTCCTCTTTGGGTATGAGAGTGAGAAAAGTGGCATTGAGCGCAGAGAGCACCTGACATGTAGCTCGAGATTCTTCCACTAGTTTCCAAACCTCTTCTCGTATCATATGCCAACAATTGTGAAATAAATATGTGGTGAAGTCATCTAGCCTAGGGGCATGTCCTTGACAACTTGATCCACCTCATCCTGTGTGATAGGTCTCATTAAAACCTAATTCTTCTCAGGTGTAATGAGGGCTATAATATGTTGGGTTACACAATTGATAGTTGGTGTTCTATCAATGGGTGGTTCTAATAGAATCTCTTTGTAGTAATTGACCAACTTTGTTTCTATTTCTCCATGGTCCAGAATTGTATTACCTTGTGCATCTTCGAGCTTTGTGATACGATTGATGTATCTTCTATTGATCATGGAGAGACGGAAGAACTTTGTGTTCCTTTCTCCTTCCTTGAGCCATTGTACTCAGGATTTATGCTTCCAAAGGATTTCCTCCTACTTGTGTCGTTCTTCGAGTTTCTATTTCAGTCGATCCTCCTCTTATCGCAGGGAATCCGAGTAGCTAAATAAGATTGAATCTTACTGGATATCCTCTATTCGTTTCTCTAGGGCCTTCTGTGCTTGAAATATATTGTCGAATACATTCTTATTCTAGTCCCGAAGCTGTTGTTTGAAAATTTTTAAGCATGGATTAAATATGTACATCTTTGTGCCATGTGTGATTTCTGCATTGGCCCACTAGGTGCATGATAGCTCATGAAAGTTTGGGTGGGTTAGCCATAATTTTTTAAAATGAAAGAGTTTCAGTTTGGGAGTAGCTATCGTGTCCATCCACAGCTGGACTGGCCAGTGATCTGAACCCGATTTTGGGAGGATGGTTTCTTCAATCAAGGGTCCCTCTAACATTAGGGTTTTCGAGATTAAAAAGTGATCTAGTCTGCATGCTATTTGTTGGGATCCAGTACGCTTATTGGACCAGGTGAAGGATTTGTTCCTGGTCTCAATGTCAATCAGTTTGAGGCGATCTATGAGGTCTATGAACTTGATGATGTCCTAGTCTAGTCGCTTCGATCCCCCTCTTTTTTCTTCTAAAGTAAGGATGATGTTAAAGTCTCCTCCCAAAATCCAATGCTTTTGACCTACTAAAGATTCTAAAAATGATAGATTATTTAGGAAATGATCCTTCTTCTGGATATTCTGAGGACCATAGGCGTTCGTAATTACTCCCTCTTTACTAGATCCAATAGCTCGATAGTGTGATGTAAGTGTGCCTATGGTGATGAAGGCTTCATCAACAATAATCGAGGCTAGATTCTAGAGGATGGCCAAACCTCCTGCTACACCTTTTGAATCAGTATATATGAATTTGCATTGATGCCAACATCTTTTTAACAGTTCCTCTGCCATTTCCCCCATGCATTTGGTTTCCTGTAGCAGAAAATGTCCGGATCCTCTGCCTTAATGCAGTTACGAAGAATCCTATGTTTGGATCTTCCATTTAGGACTCTTATATTCCATGTGATGATCTTCATCATGAGGATTTGTGTGTGGTGGATAAGAATCCCTCGGTGAGACGTTGCATCTGTCCTGAGTTAATCATAAAATTACTTACCTATTTGATCAATTGATGGGACATCTTACGCCCATGTTGTTTTCCCTCTTTAGGTATCCATTTGGGATTTGGATCATGATCTAAACGTATGCCTAGTCTTGAAGTAGCACCAGTTGTGGAGTTGATTAAGACCTTATGTACCTTTTTGAGTTGCTCAACCCATATAGTTTGCAGTTCCTTCTTGTTGAAAGCTTCCTCCAACTTGTCTATATCTATGTCTGGTAGTTCTCGCTCATCCATCTGCATAATGGTATATCCTCCTTCATCAGAGTCCTTTCCTGGTTCTGGCAGAGCTGGGGAGTCGTGAGCCATGACTTGTTCTAGGACTAGATCTAAGGTTTGTTTTTCCTTTCCTTTGTCTTTGCGTAGATATTCTGGTTTATGTGTATTTATTACTTCCTCTGCGTCTGACAGGTTGTTGAGGGTGTCAAAGGAGTTGTTGGTGAGGATCTTTCAACCTCCACCTTGATTGGATTTTTATGGTGGTTGTTTCTTGCAGCCCAAAACTTGCGTGAAGCCATGTTTTTGTTTCTCCTCTACCATTGGTCGTGTTGGAGCATTAAGTGGGCAGTCCCAGAAGAGATGTCCATGTTCATGACACTTTCTGCATCAAAATGGGATGTCTTCGTAATCTATGGTTTGGATATAGTCTTCATCTTGATATTATATGGTAACTGAGCCAGGTAGGGCCTTGGAGATGTTCATTTATACACAGATGTGAGTATAGGACGTGTATCTTCTTTGCTTGGTGGCCTCTGAGGATTTAACATATCATCCCAATGTATTTTCGATGTCGATTAAGATTTCTTCAAGCCAGAACTCTTAGGGCAAGGAGTAGAGGTGGATCCAAACTGGGGAAAAGGAAAAGTCCTCCTTCTATGGGCAGAAGCAATCAGTCCAAAATCGTATATATATCCCTGCAGAATTGTAGAAGTACGGGCCATTTTCAAAGACCTAGTATTTGTCCTCCAGATTATAAAAGATGATCGTGAAGAATCCTTTCGAGGTGAGCTGAAGATCATAGTCTCCTTTCAGGTTCCACCAGGTCTTGATCCATTGCGTAAGGTCTCTTTCAGAGGGCCATAACCCTAATAATTTCCCAAACAAGGCATGATCCTTCATAAATTGGGTGTGTTCTCCAACCCTAGTGTATTTTACCACATATTTTGGTGTTGTTGGTGCATGGGGTATACATTTCATTGGCTCCCAGTTGCGAGATGCCTTTGGATGAGACAATTCAACTTCCATTTCCATGTTTTTTACTGAGCCTTGTTCATCTTGCAAAAATTGATAACGAAGGTGAGGCGAGGGTTCGAAGGGTAGCCTCCTGGAACGACTTCCATCTGTCTTGTTCGCTGCTACATTTTTGTAAGAGGGGTTTTCACCCCCCCTTCTATGTCCATTCTGTTGTGTCATGCGCGACGATGATGGTGGAAACAACGTCTTTGTGTGAGGGGAAACTTGGATGTGATAGGGTTGGAAGCATGCAGATATTCAAACCCTTAACACTCCTCATCTCTTTCCCAACAACATTGTATAGTACAATAATTTGAAAAACTATGTTGTTAACGAAAAGTAAATTGTTTTTTTTTCGTTATTTCCAAAAGAAAATTTGTTTTTGTTTATTCTTAAATTAAAGAATTTGTTTAGTGGTATTTTTTTTCCCATTTAATTATTTTCTTAATGGAAATTATTAAAAAACACAAAATTATCTGATAAATAAATTATCAAGGTATAACACTTTTATATTTAGGAATCAATTTCCCCGGATGGGGTGCCACTTGGAGAGCATGCGAACATTCATGTTATTGCAAACTACTACCACCCTCCTCCTTTTCTCCCTCTCGATGTTGATCTTTAATGCAGATGAGATGGGTGGGCGTTTGGACCATATGGGGAAGTTATTGTGCAGGTTTGGCAAGGTGTTGATTTCCATTCACACTGGTACTTGGACGTTGAATTCCTTCAATTCAAGCTCTATGGCATTTACCATGGCTGGAACCGGTATAATTGCAGTGTTTATGTTTGCTGCAAGCTCCTTTCATCCCATTCTAATTTTTTTAACAACTCTTTCATCTCTCAAAAAGTTGCTTTTGGATTCCTGTAATATGGTTTCATCTCCTCCTCAGCTTGATCTCCTCTACATCCTCACTTCCACCGTGCCATGAGAGTGAGGAAAGCCAAAACGTGGCCCAACCTACTATATCTTCTAAGCCAAAAACACTTTCCCTGCTCTTTCAGTTGCTTTGTCTCATCACCTTGCTTCACTTGCAGTCGTGTCTCCCTCCACAATTCAAAATTGGGATGAAAATGATCGGGCCCGGTCTTCATGGAGGAGGAATTCCCTTGGGCTCCACCCCAACCTATTGTTGCCTCCATGACAGTCACCCCTGTGAATTCCCATAATCTTTTAGCCATTTCCGTTCAAGTGGATGATAACTCTTTAGCTCAGAAGCTAGAGGAGTATTGGGGTTTCCCTATTCTAGAAGAGGTGGCTCCCATGTTAGTTGAAGAAGAGGTTCAAGAAAGTGTTGGTCTAAATACAATGGTCACATAGTCTGAGGAAGCAGTGCCCGAGTTGATTCCACAACAGGGCTTCTCTGAGGAGAAATTGCATAGGGATATTGCAGACCAACTTCGTTGCTAATAAATCCTTAATCGTCAGTTGGATATGTTCTTCGACTCTTTCTTAAGTTAGCCTGTGAAAAGAAGATTCCCAACCTACTGTCAGTTATTTTCCTTCACTCTAGCTCCACCTCACTCTCCGCCAGATGATGGTGGTCAAGGTGCATATGGTGTATGCCACTCTCTAGTTTGTTTTTCATTTTGTGAAATGTTAGAAACATCACAATCGTGGCTTCATGATTCCATGTTTATCAGGTTTCTTTTGCTTATCTTAGTTATAGCAATTAGTATGGTTATGGACATATTTTCAGAGCCCAGGTCTAGTTGTGGTTTCCATGTTTTGGCAGAACATACTACAGGCTCCTCTGTATATATATGTTCTCTGAACCTTTGAAGTAATACAATTTTTACTTACAAAAAAAAAAATAGGAGTCAATTTTCAGTGTTTTATTTGCAGTGGTGCCAGTGGTCAAGGTCACAGTTTCAATTAGGTCATAATTTTAACTCAAAAAAAAGTGGTGTCAATGGTCAAGGCCACTGTGTCAATTAGGTCATAGTTGTAACTCAAAAAAAAAGTGGTGCTAATGGTCAAGGCCACAATGTCAATTAGGTCATAGTTTTAAATAAAAAACAAAGTGGTGCCAATGGTCAAGGCCACAGTGTCAATTAGGTCATATTTTTAACTCAAAAAAAAAAGTGGTGCCAGTGGTCAAGGCCACAATTTCAATTAAGTCGGTTTTAACTCAAAAAAACTAAGTGGTGCCAGTGGTCAAGGGCACAATTTCAATTAGGTCATAGTTTTAACTCAAAAAAAAAAGTGGTGCTACTTGTAGCATCACTTTTCGATTCGAGAATCAATTTCAGGGTTTTGTCAAGGTTCAGTTCGTAATTTCAAGGGCGTAGTTTCAAACAATTCACAATTTTAACCACCTCCAAAAAACAGGTGCCACTGGTAGCACCACTTTTTGAAACGAGGGTAAAAATGCGACCTTTAAAATATGGTAACTATGTTAACACTCTTATGGTAGTTCTGAATGAATGAATGATTAAAGTAGATGGATATTTCTCGTTAAGTTCTCATTAAGTTGGTAACTATGTTAACACTCTTATGGTAGTTCTGAATGAATGAATTATTAGTAGATAGAAATTTCTTGTATTTGTGATTCCTTCACATCCAACACAAGAATTATGGTCTCTGCGATTCATATGACATCTCGAGTGAGACCTCCTTCAGTCCTTGAATATTGAATATGCCGACACCTATGGAGATTTTTTTTTTTTGGTAGTAGTTGAAGAGTTCTTGTTAAGTTGGCAAGTTTTATGTTAACACTCTTATGGTAGTTCTGAATAAATGAATGATTAGTATATGGAGATTTATTGTATTTGTTATTCCTTCACATCCAACACAAGAATTATGGTCTATGTGATTCATATGGCGTCTCGAGTGAGACCTCCTTCAATCCTTGAAGATTGAATATGCCGACACCTATCGAGTTTTTGTTGGTAAAGCCTATCGAACCCTGGATCTGATACCCCGTAAGAGCCAACAAATGGTTTTGTTTCAAGGACCTGAAGGTTGTGTACTAGATGTTGAAGTAAAATGATGAGGTGGAAACCCTCTAAGGAGTGTTGACAACCATTTTGGTCAACAATTCTTAGTCGGCAAAGCATTGTAAGGCTCCCTCTCATTTCACATATTGCTTACGCAAAATGTTGTGCAATCTCACTGAACTATCGCTACACATTTTAAAGTTGTTCATCTTTCCTTTCTACATATCGCATAATATAGCCCATTCTTTCACTTTTCACACTCTCATATTTTGCGCTTACTATTGCCTTTTTACATATCGCATAATATAGCCCATTCTTTCACTTCTCACACTCTCATATTTTGCTCTTACTATTCACATTTGAAGCCATGTTTCATGCCTCTCATTTTCTTTATTATGTTATTTTTCATATATGTTATTGCAAGCTTGCAAGCCTTAGGCTAAGTTTTTAAAGAATAGATATATTATTATATATTACCATGTCATTATAATTATTTTCTTTAAGCCATGGCCCAATGCCAACATTGAACGTTGTACTACTCACGACACAACTAGTTCTCAAAATATTTTATTTGACTTAGCTGATTAATTGTCAAAGAAGCATTTTTCTACATATTGGAGCCAAGAAAAGTGCATATATTCCATGTGTATAATCAAATGTTGTACTTCTCAAAATTTATTTATTTGGGACCAATTGTCTCTTCTTAAAATTGTGATTTGTAATGTCAAGCATTGGTTTAATGTTAAAAAGATTTGGTGAAACGAGAAACACTTACCTCTTATGTCGAACAAAGTAATATTTGTTAGATTTACTGCAGTTTGTCATGAAAAATGTATCGAAGACATTAGCTCCAGTAACAATTGGAAAAGATGATTTTTTTTTACAGGATGGAATTTTTTTTTTTCAGAAATAGCAGTTGTCTTGTTATTCAATTTTTAAAAAGATGCTTTTCGTTCAATTTTGTAAAAGATGCTTTCAATTTTGTATTGGATGTTCCTCATGTTGCACGGATAGCTGTGAGAGTTACTTTACGATCAAGTGGGCAGAATTGTACTGGTGTCGAGTTGTAGAAGAATTGCACCAAGCAGTTAAACTTTTGTCAGCGGAATTATATAGCAAAGATGTTCATTTTATTATGGAGCTAATCCACCTGATAACAGCTATACCCCTGATATCGATCCATCGTTGGAATTTGAGTTTACTACTAACTAAGGATGTCGCTGGTGTGAGCGTTGATGCCACACTGCTGGTTTTTAACAACGAAATTAGATTCTTGAAATGGAATATCGATTACCTTCACATTGTTGTTTATGAAGTTATGTTTGAACTCGATTACTTGGTGGATATTGTCTACAAGCTTGGAGTGGTCATTAAATTTAAATATGAAAAGCATGCAACCAATTGCCAGGTCATCACTACGATAATACAAGCTTGGAGTGGTCATTAAATTTAAATATGAAAAGCATGCAACCAATTGCCAGGTCATCACTACGATAATACAAGCTTGGAGTGGTCATTAAATTTAAATATGAAAAGCATGCAACCAATTGCCAGGTCATCACTACGTTATCGTAAAGACAAGCACGCCCGAATATCCAGATCGAGAGAATATTGTTTTGAGTTTTGGCTATGTTTATGAAACTGTTAATGTCAGCTACGTAGAGAGAGTAAGCTGAACAAAAAGAATGTTAAAAAAACTGAGCGTATTTGAAATCTGATTGCCTTAGGAAATCATGCTCAACTCGTTTTCTGGAAATACAAATACAAAATGGATGCAGTTTGTTCCTAGGATCCGGACACCAACTATTAATGGATGCCAAATTTCTTTTAAGTTGATGATACAAATAGGCTCACGATGGTAGGATCCTGTCACCAACTATTAATGAAGTTTACAAATATCACTCTCTCATCAAAATTTTTAAATGTCCTCATTTCAGAGGAGGGTTCTTTTCTCTTCGTTTCTCGGTAGCCTTCTCTTCGTTTCTCGGTAGCCTGCAAAGTTTTTGTTTTATTTTCTGCCTATAGAACGGAGTGGGTTAACTCAGTAACAATCTTCGACTTATTTTTCTGGCAGGTTTTTTTTTTTGGGCGATGCGATTTTAAATTTTTGGCAAATTCAGAATTTTTGTCGATTTTCTGAGCATCTGGGTTGATTTAAAATGGGGCAAAAGCCTTGGAGTAAATTTTTGAAATGTATGGAACTTTGATCCACGCGAAACTCAGACTACCCCTCAAAATCTGGCCGGATTCAGGCCCATTTTTTTGCCTGAAAAACGGGTCTGTTTACTCCAAGTTAACTTACTCCTAACAGAACTAAAAAAACTTCACAAAGAAACAAAGGAAACAAAACTGCATCATAATTTGGGTTAAAAATTTATATATCAGTGAAAGAAGATTCATAATCCTTATCATAATTTGGGATGTCATCTCACCAATAGTCCTTATCCTTACAACTCATAGCATGAATAAAGTACAGGCCCTCTGTACACACATTAGAATTCTGGTTAGAGGGTAAGCTTTATCTGTTTACAGATGAGAAAATTAAAGAAGAACTGAATCAATCTATGAGACACCTCCATTTACTTCTCAAGCATTCATACCAGGGTATAGTAAAAAGATTGTCAGTAGTAGTGGCTTATAAAACATATTTATTATCTTCTAATAAAGCCAACAACACGCAATGATCCAGATGGATCCACCTTTTTCAATGAATCACCATTTTGAGCTTATGGTTTTGATAAACCGTGACATTCACCCTTTTGATGGGGAATGGAATGTAATGCCATCTTCATTTGTTAATCACAAACATCATGTAATGGTTTTATGTGCATGCCTACAACATAGCGTTAATGAATCAGATCCCATTAGAACTCTGTAGTTAAGCGCGTTGAGGCTAGAGTAGTACTAGGATGGGTGATTGCCCGAGAATTCCTAGTGTTTTACATGCCTATGGAATTTTATAAACTTAGTTCAATTTATCCCACATGCATTGTGGGAATTGTTCTCCTCTCACTTTCTCATATATAATTGAGGTGAATGAGGCCCTTTAAGAATGCAATGGAGTGTGATGTAAAGCTTCTTGTGAATGAAGCGTAGCCAACATCTCTTTCTTTTCAGAGATAAGCTACCCCATTTTTCCAGTTTGTGTTCTACAATGTTTTTCTATCTTATTCAATAATAGAATTTGGGTTTCACTATATTTTTGTGTTCTCTTCTATATTTTTATGTATTTCATTGTTATTCGTTCTCAAAATAATCTGGATCACGCAATCTGACGTGGAACATGATCCCTTCAAGATTCATATAGATATTGATGCATGTACAAATGAATGGAATAACTAGACTTTCATAACAAGTTTTAATTTCATTTTATGGGAGTATCCTGGCCGTTCCAGCCCGAACTGGCTTCAATTGTTTAAACTAAATCAACCCTAACTACCCAAACCACCTAGCAAATGAAATAAAATGAGCAACGAATAGCCAGTTCACAGGGAAAATTTTTAGAGGAGGGAGGTCTTGCAAAGTAGCAGAAGGGACGAAGTGGGGCTGAGTTTTGCTTGTGTCCATGAGGTGAAAAGTTTGCTTACTAAGTTTGTTGGTTTTTAAGTCCGAGTTTTTTTTCTAGTATTAATTAGTTTTTTGGTATGCAAATTTCCACCTTGTGCGTCACTACCATTGCTCTATTCAATCTTTCTTCACTTTCTTTTATACTTGGCTATTCTATTGTATGAGGTTGACTCTATCTAGAATGATTAAAGACAAGAAATCTGGTCCAAATCTACACAGGGGCTTGAAAGCGTCAAAAATCCAAAAAATGTATGGAAATTATGTCTAAATAAAAGATTAAATTTTCATTTTGGCTCTAGAAATTTTCTATCATAATTTTGTTGTTTATTTTTTATTTCATTTAATGTAATTTGAAATTTTCTATCATGATTTTGTTGTTTATTTTTTATTTCATTTAATGTAATTTTGTTGTTTATTTTTTTTTAATTATTTTATGCTAGGCACTTATAAAATTATTTATCATTAATTTTTATTCCAATTAACTTTTCACTAACACTTCATAAAAATTAAAAAAAGTCATTTCAACATGTTCTTTAATTGGAAGTAATTCTTTTAAACTCTAACTAGATTAACTCTAGCTTGGATATTTTTCTTTTAATATTTTACTTTAACATTTGCATTATTTATTCACATTAACTTTGCTTAATTAATATCTTACTTATAAAAGAAAATAAAAAATAATATAAGTTACAAAATATAATAAAAATCAAATAATTGTGAATTCACAAAAAAGAGTCATGCTTAGATTCTTAGTCATAGGGTCTAATGTGATTTCTTTTTGGGGCTTAAAACTTAGGGTAATATTCCCATCTCTTCCCTCCTAACTTCACGGGAGGTCGAGATGTTGGTTTTGAGACACACTTGTTTCAACATCAACATGGAGGAGATACAAGACCGGGTATCTGAGAAGGAGGACAAGTTCAGGCAACAAGAGACTAAAAATATGCAGATAAACCTCGAGTGGTGGAAACAAAGGTACATCTTTACGAATTTACATGAAAATTTCTTTGTTGAGTTTCCTTGTTTATTGCATGAATAGATAAAAAGGAAGACATAGATTAACTTTGTTTGGGGAGCCCAAGAATCATTGGTGTGGGACCATAATACAATCAATAGACTGAAATATGTGGATAACAAGTGGGCCAAAGTAGTCAACTTCTAGTTCAACCAGGTTAAGGAAGGATATATTGTTGATTTTTCTATTGAGTGCAATGAATCCTTCAACACTAATGAAAGGAAGTTTGTCGTCAACCCTAGAAGAAGAATGTTGGAAGAGATTCCTTTCTGGATCAAGATGTTGTTTGTAGAGAAGGGGATAATGTGCATGGATCTTGATAGAATGGTCGATTAAACCCCCTTGTGCGAAGGGGGGGGGGGGATGGAAAGAAGGGAGAAAAATAAAGAAAGAAGGGATCCATAAGAAGGGATCCAAAAAAAGAGAAGATGAGGTGAGCCAATAATGGATCCAAAAGAGAACATGAGAAAGAGAGTTGAGAGATACGCAAGAAGAGTAGATCTAAGGAGGCAAGTCAAACAAATAAGTGGAGAAGAGAAAGAAGGGGGTGAATAATGAGTAGCTAGGTCCGAGATGAGGAGAAAAGAAACCGCACCAGGAGGGTGTGTGGGAGAAAGTTTTTTGCTAGAGAGAAGCACATGAGAAGAGAGGTTGTTAAAGAGATGCAATATTAGGAGAAATGTATCAAGAGAGGATACCAGAAGTAGTGGGACTAGGGAAAAATACCACAAAGTAATCCCCCCTTAGCTACAAAGAAAGGAAGTCACATCAGAGGAGGATGGGACACCAAGCAACAACATAGCAGCAATAAAAGATAGTGATGGATCCCTCTGAGAAGGATCAAAGGCCTTAGCGTTTATGAGTAGGCTTGCATGACTATAGATAGGGAGAACCTTTGGATCCATCACCAAATACAATGAGAGATTATGGAGGAACCCCATCTTTGAACCACCCCTCTGCGCATTTGTCACCAAGAAGAAATAAATGAAGAAAGTGCAGAGATAAGAGTAAAACAAAAATAAGAAGAAGATATGAGTGAAGAAGAAGTTGAAGTCATCAATAATTCGCAAAGAGGAGCATCGATATCAACACCAAGTAGAGTTCAGTAAGGAAGAAATAGTTCTATATCGAGTATGGAAAACCAAGATTCAACTATGAGGCTCCCTGCATTTGATGGGACAAGAAGAGACGATGTGGAGAAGGATTGGTTCACGTGTCAAGCTATATGGTCTGAGAAGAGAATCACAGACAAAACATCCAAGATTGTGCATTTGGAGACTACCTTTAGAGATAGAGCTCTAACATGGTACATAAAGTACAAGGTTACTACACCAGTGAAACAACTTAGGTCCTTACTAGAAACAAATAGATTTTCTCAGGGAATTTCAGAAACATAAGTCAGAATCATAGTGCATCATAGAAGTAAAAGAGATCAAGAAATTAGATGGTGACACTGTATGGGATTATGACCAACGATTCACGATTTTGTTGGATAGGCTAATGTTTCAACTCCAAGACATCCAACACAAAGAATGGTTTATTGTTGGAATCTTGCCTCACATACAAGTTCCCCTCACCCAACAGAAAGTGATGACCCAAGTGGAGGCCATGGAAATTGCAATGCACCTAGAAGCTACACTAAGAGGTGGTGATACTTCAATAGGAATGGCACAAGTACAATCCCATCTCGCAAACCTCGCCATGGAGTTACAATATATGGCTAAGGCCAAGGTTGTGCGCAAGAATGTTTGGTGTACTATATGCCACACCGAAGGTCACAATAGAAATGAGTGCTCCAAGCTAGGAAATTACACATCGACAGGTGTGTAGAATCCATTCCCAACAAAAACATAGACTGAATGGTGTGAGATTTATAGGAAATGGGGCCTTATACCTCATCGTCGCCCAACACTGAAAAGTATCAGAAGACTAAGAATGATCCATTTTGCAAGTTTTTCAAATCCATGGGCCACGATGTGAATAATTGTTGGTCTCTACAGTTGATGCAAGATCACACTACAGACGCTTTCCAGGTCCAAGAAGAACAAAAGGGTAGATACTGTGAAGGATTTGATAGAGGAGGAAACCAAGGAGGCCAAAGAGGAGGATATGGACAAGGAAGAGGAAGAGGATATAGTGGTGGTGGAGGAAGACCACCTACCTTATTTAACTGTGGTGAAGTAGGCCACTTGTCGCAATTTCATACTAAACCGCACGCACTTTGTGGATATTTCCACAGTGAAAATCATGTCACGAAACATTTCTGAGACTTGTTGGAAAAATGGGAAGAGAAGAAGGCACACTACAATATGGTGACTACGGTGTCACACAAAGGTATGAATCCAAAAGAATACATCAATGTATAGGTAGTTACCCGAGGATGCATTTGGACGAGAATGGACCTGGAACGAGGAGAAACTTCAATTCAGAATCTAGAAGGAAATATCAGAAAAGAAATGCATGCACCTCCCAAGTTTGATGTTGTGCAATAGAAGCAATTCCCACATAACACAAAAAGGGATCTATAAGAGGACAAAGAACGTGAAGAGTTACAACACACAACACAAAGGTCATTAGAGGAATATTATGTGTGCGAAAATTTACAACGCACAACACACATGCCATTAGAGGAAGCCTGTGCACGGGAAGAGTTACAAAAAGCAACATACAAGTCACTAGAGGAAGCCAAAGTGCATGAAGCAATGAATGCACAATGCATAAATCGTTGGATGAAGCTCACATTCGTGAAGAGTCACAACGAGAAGGACATAAGTAAATGGAAGAAAAACGTGTGAATGAAGAAATGTGATGTGCGACACAAGAGGAAATGCAACCCAAAACTTACCACCAGGTCGAATATGAAAACCAAGTAACTGATTTCTTGCATTGTTTCCTTAAGTTGCTAAGTGATCCTAAAGTTGCAAAGAAACAAACCCACATGTTAACGAGATGTATGGGGGAAGAGGAGACGACTATAGCTATTTCCACCCTACTACCAGAGCATGACGTCTTCCAGGTGAGTAGGAAGAAGTGCACATGAACAGAATTCAAGATGACAACTAAGCTCGGAAGATACTAGAGATGGAAGGTGTCAAGTTGGACTTAGGATCTGATGTGAACATTTTACCAAAGAAATATTGGGAGTTAATGGTTAGAAAAAACTTACTATGGTCCCTAATTCAGCTAAGAATTTATAACCAATATAAAATATACCCTGTTGGTAGGCTGAAACAAGTAGAAGTGAACATTGACGGGGTTAAGACCAAAGTAGACTTTGAGAAAGTAGA
Organism: Picea engelmannii; assembly: GCA_009831015.1. Lineage (NCBI taxonomy): Eukaryota > Viridiplantae > Streptophyta > Pinopsida > Pinales > Pinaceae > Picea > Picea engelmannii. The sequence continues at coordinate 594,500 of ML776714.1, read as the reverse complement.
CTTTGAGATGATTGAGATCATGGATGACTCATACCCCTATCCAACTCTACTTGGTATTGATGGGGAATTTGATAACAATGTCATTCTAAACTTGAAGCAGTGGCATATGTCCTTTGAGACAGACACCTTGCGCATTATTGTGTCATTGGATCCAAATGAGGGCGACATATACAACGAGTGGATGAAGATGCGTAGAGTTCAATCATAGAGAACATATACAACATCACAAGGAGAAAAGAATATTATGTGAATCCAACAAATGATGGTGAAATGAGATGGAGAAGTGTTTGTTCCTATGACACAGATTCATAATATGCTATGGACACTTGGAAGAAGAAATCGTATGAGGTATCAACTCGAAGATGTGCATGACTCATGAAAGCAATGCATTGGATTGGATCAAAGTTGTGTGATCTACCAAAGTTTGACAAAACAAGACTAGTAGACATATTTTTGGCATATATGGAGGGGTTGGTGCCAAAAACTCAAAGGATTCAAGATATGGACACAATGGTTAAAGGAACACTTGCACGTTGGTGGCTGACACACCATGCAGAGCCATAGGAATGGGCACAAGTAGTGGAGTGTATCAAAGTGAGATTCCATCCTCCAACATATTTTGAATTGATGAATCGATACAAGGGAACTGGAAATCCTTAGGAACATATACAATACTTTCAAAGGTGTTGGATGAACAAGAGTATTTATAGCACACAATGGGTTCATATATTTTTCCATACTATGGATATGGTACCTATAAGTTGGTACATTTAAGAGGAGACGAGAAGGAAAATAGGAGACTGCTTGAAAGTAAGTAGTCAGTTCTACGCAACCTTTCAGTTCACATCTGTAGTCCGCACATAGAGAGAAGTTCTACTGAGAATCAAGGATTTCATCTTCCATAGGAAAACCAAGGATACCGTCCATAAAGTTGTATGTGTGTACCACAAGACGGTGGACAAATTAAAACAAGCAATATATTGTTGGAAGGTTGATACCAATGAAATGCAAAAGGAAGACCCTCATGGAATACAAATCAACGAGACCAAGGGTGAGCATGCATTTCAAGGGAAGGCCTCTACTAGCACTACGTAGGAATATGAATGACCATTAAAAACAAAGAAACATAATATCAACATGGAAGAAACACCTAAAATGGGAATAATTGGAGATTATTGGGATCATAAGATAATGACACAAGTGGCATACCTATTTCAAAGGATTTTTTCGTAAATTAAGGGGATTACGATATCCCTTGAAAAAATGAAGATTTAATTGAGGCCGGATGCCAAACCGGTCCAAAAATGACCATATCAATTGAACCCGAAGTACAAGGAAAAAGTGTGAAAAGAGTTAGATAGAATTCTAGATGCAAGGATCATTGTCCCTATGGAGGAATCAGACTTGATTATCCTAATGGTACTGCAACCAAAGAAAACAAGTGACCTCGGAATTTTCTTAGACCTAAGTGGATTGAATGCAACTTGTGTATATGACCCTTTTCCAACCCCATTTACTGATGAGGTGTTGGAAAACGTGGGTGGCCATAAGGCCTACTCATTCATAGATGGTTTCTCAGGATATCACCAAGTGAGAATTGCAAAAGAATACCAAACTTAGACAACCTTTTTGATATAATGGGGCTCATTTCCATATACAGTAATTCCCTTTGTCCCGAAGAATGCATTGGTGGTTTTTTCTAGACTTGTGGTCGTAGCTTTAAGGACTTCATGCATAAGTTTCTAGAGGTCTACTTGGATTATTGAATGGTATTCAGCCTACTGAAAGAATACATGTAAGCATTGTGCTAAATGTTAGACAAATGTAGGCAGTTACAGATATCATTGAACTTGAAAAGTGCATCTTCTGTACACCATTTGGGACATTACTCGGACACATTGTTTTCAAACAAGTCTTGCTCGTAGATCAAGAAAATATTACAGCAATACTGGACATTTTGGCACCCACTTTTGTCAGGGAATTGTGCGCAACCTTGGGACACACATGGTACTATAGAAGGTTCATACATAGTTATGTAAAGGTTGTGCCATTGGAAAAATTATTGTTAAAGGATACAAATTATATATGGAACCTTGAATGCCAAGAGACATTGGAAACAATGAAAGATAAATTAGTAATGACACCTATACTAATGTTCCCAGATTGGGTTAATATATTTCACGTGCATGTAGATTCATCCTCCATTGCACTTGGCACAATTCTCACGCAACCCAGGAAAAATCGCATTGATCACACAGTCTATTTTTCTAATAGAAAGATATCAGACTCAGAGAAGAACTATATGACCACAAAGCATGAAGGGTTGGTGATGATTTATGCCCTGCAGAAATTCAAACATTACTTACTCAGAACGCCCTTCAATTTTTTTACCAGCCATTCAATGCTTAAGTATGTGGTCAACAATTTAGTGTTGGTGGGGAGAATATGCATATGGATTTTAATATTTCAATAATTTGACTTTGAAGTAGTTGTTAAACCCGACAAACACAATGTTGGGCTAAACCATCTCTCACGAATAGAGTTAGATGAAGTTGGAGGAAATTTAGATGATGATCTCCCTGATGCACAATTATTCATAATTGAAGCAGTGTCAGATCAACTTGTAGAGATTGCATCCTACCTTACAACAAGTCAAGCGTCGGATGAATACACTCAAACATAACATAGACAATTGGTGACTTGTGGCACTGATTAACAGTTGATTGTAGGCCACATGTACAAGCTTGGTTCCTATGGAATCCTATGCAGATGTGTATTAGAACACGAGTGTGACATTATTCTTTATGAGGCACATGAAGGCATTGCAGGGTGACATAATGTCATAAAAGAAATGATGCAAGAAGTTCTCTGAGTAGGGTTATGGTGGCCGTCAATATTTGAATATGCTAAGGAATATTGTAAGCATTTCAACATCTACCAAAGAATCAGGAAGCCTTGCATAAGAGATGAAATGTCACTTTTCCCAGTCACAATGCTCAAACTGTTCGACAAATAGGCAATTGATTTTCTTGGTCCCATCAACCCCCCCTGCATGCAAAACTGACGCACGATATATTATTACCACCACAGAGTACTTGACATGATGGTCATAAGTTGTGTTGTTCAAAAACTACACCGCAGACATGACCATGTGCTTCATATTTGAGAATATCATCACTAGAGTTGGCTGCCCAAAGATACTTATAATGAGCAATTAGGGTGCACATTTTTTGAATGAAAGCATCTGCATTATCACTCAAGAATATATAATCCATCACCAAAAGAGTACACCATATCATCCACAAGCCAACAATTCAGTTGAAGCCTCCAACAAGATATTTGAACACACCCTCACTAAGGTGTGTAACGTGAAACACAATGACCAGGATCAATGAATTCTAGTTGTGGGATTATAGAACAAGTTGTAATCGACTAACAAAACACACCCCCTTTAGGTTGGTTTATGGCAAGGAGGTTGTGATTCCCTTAGAGATTGTCGTACCCAATCTATGCATTGCTCAGTTATATTATATATAATAATGAATTTTGTATTACATAAATCTTTTTAAGAACTATATATTATTATTATTTTAGAAAATTTTCCTCTTATAATTATATTATTTAATGATAGTTATATTTTTTTTATTTTTAAATTGATTGTTAAGTATATAAAAAATGTGATAGTTTATTTAATCAATTATGAATTATTCTAAATAAAATATAATATATATCTAAATGTTTTAACACTACATAAATTATAAATTATAGTGTGTACAACAATTTAAAAGAATTATTTTGTTTTTTACTTTCATCTTTTAACTCTACATTAACTCAACTTACTTGAAAAATATTATTAATGAGACAATACATATTAACTTTTATTGAATAACACATTTACCTTAATGTGATGTGGCATATGCTTAGTGTTATGTGGCATATGCTTTTACTATTTTAATATTTACCTTAAGAGGCCCATTTTATACCCAAATTTACTCTAATGTGCACTATCTTGAAATAGAAGGAACATACATAAATGTACAATGTAATACATGATCCAATTTTCACCCCACTACTATGTCTCATCACCATTATATCACCCCCTAAGACCTTGACTAGTGCTAGATATTATTGGATATTTCCACTCATCGAGATACATCGACACACTTTGTATTCAAATTGTTGTCATCAACATATATTAAAGATTTTTGCATTCTTGATGAGTAGAATGTGTTAGAAAAGTGGGTGTGCTTGTTTAACCATAGACAATATAGCAATATTGTCAGCCAACCATAGGCATGAATGCCACCCCCAAGCACCTTGACCTTGACAAAGAGTAGAATTCCGGTAGAAATTCAATAGACAACCAAGGATAATGCACCAAGCAAAGATAACCAAGACTTATCATAAAGTCCAACCTAGAAAGACCGAAAATATAGATTGCAGGAACTGCAGTTGCAACTTCTCCCCAGATTTGCGCACTATTAGATTTCTGCAGTGTGAACAAGTGGATTTCTATTTCAAGTGGATTTCTGCAGTTTCGAGATGTCTGTCTCAAATGAGAACTGGCGTCATGTATTTATACTGCTTTTTCTAAGTTGTCTGGGCTGAATTCTTCTTCTAGAGGCTAAAGACTCAATATAAAATATTTTCTTTAGCCGACTTCTTTTCTAGGGTTATGTCCAAGTCTTTTAGGGTTTCTCTTGCTTCCTGGGATATTCTAATCTCATCAAAGGTCAAAAGTGGAGGTTAATACCTCCCGCATCTACCATAATATCAACACTCCCTCCTATCTAGGGAGGTATAATAGGTAATGGTCTTGAGCACAAACAAACCATTCAATCGGTAGCATCATTATAGCCACACAAGCTATCTCATGATCAAATCACAAGCACCACCATAATTATCCAACTAGATAATCTCCATGACAATCAGTACAATGTCATCTGATAGAACACAACCGTGTCTACCCATAGTAGCACACAACTATTATCTAGTGGTACACAACCACACCAAGTAGTACGCGTTTACTTAATCAGTGACACATAGTCATAACCAATGGAACACATCCATCAAAGTAGCATACATCTATTGTCTAGAGACATATAGTCTCCATAGCAATCATATCATCTGATATAAACCTGCATAAAAACAATATCATGATATAAATTGATTCATCTGGTCCATTCTTCCACTCACCTCTGTGATATATGGAAGAGTATCTGCCCTCAAAATGTAAAACATCAACCATGGGATATCTGGACTATTCTTCTCAAGCATAGAAGAATAATTGTCACTGATTTCTAAGCCTAGACCATTCATCTAACTAGGCCATTCCTCTGGCACTAAACATAGTGCACCCTAGATAGAATGAGTCTGCCCTAGGGAATGCCTATCCCTAATTGTTGAACCTGTACCATTAACCTAACTGTGCCATTCCTCCGGCACTAAACATAGTGCAACCTAGAGAGAATGAGTATGTCCTAGGGAATGACTGTCTGGACCATTTCCTAAGGAAATGATTTTCCTGCACTAACCTCCAAAATGAACCATTCTTCGAAATTGCTTACAACTGTGAACTTTGAAAGAATAATTGTATGACGAGGTGGACCATTCTACTTGACCACTACTAAGAGTGGCTGCCAAGAATAATGATTGTCCTAGACCATTCCCCCACACTGGACACAAGAGGAATCAATGTCTATGGTACATCAAAAATATATCGAACCATTTTCATTACGAAATGACTGTTTGATCTGGACCATTTTCTGAACTGGAAAATGCATGTCCGTCAGAAATCTCAAACCACTTTCTGAACTGGAAAGGAACTGCCCATCCTAGACCATTTTCCAAGATGGAAAATGACTATCCATAAATCAATGATATATCAGTGCTCCCTCCCAACCTGGACAACCATCTATTCCCTTTCAACTAAGGGAGTTATCTCCATGATCCCCAACTTGTCTCGTAAGTATGCAAACTTTATCCTAGACAAATGCTTTGTCAAAATATATGTTATCTGCTCATCTGTGGAGATATATCGGAGCTTCACTTCTCCTTCCTGGAATTGATCTCAAATAAAGTAGTATTTGATCTCAATGTGTTTCTTCCATTCATGAAACACTGGGTGTTCAGATAGCCTTATACAACTTTGATTGTCATAGTATATTATGGTCGAATCTGGGACCTGATCAAATAATCCAGAAATCATCTATCTCAGCCATACTGCTTCTGTACATGCCTCACATGTGGCGATATATTCTTCTTTTGTTGTGTTGAGTGCGCCAGACTTATGTTTCCTACTGCCCCAAGATATCATAGCGGAGCCCAAGCTTAAACACATCCTTGAAGTACTCCTTTTGTCTTCTACACTCCCTGCCCAATCTGAATATGTGAATTCATGAAGTTGTATATCACTGGATGAAGTATATATTAAACCATAGTTTAGCGTCACACGAATAGATCTTAGAACATGCTTTGCAGCTATCCAATTCTCATGTTTGGGTTCCACCTGGAACTGGCTTAGGGTGTTTACAGCAAATAAAATATTTGGTTGAGTATTCACTAAATACATCAATGACCCAATCAATTGCTGATATAGGGACAGGTCTACTGGATCAGAATCTGAGTCTCTTACTTTTCTTATATCTGTGGTCATAGGAGTGTCCATGGATTTGCAATCCATCATTCCAAATTTATGAAGAATCTTTACTGCATACTTTCCTTGTCCAAGGAATACTTCACCATGCTTATGCCATACTTCTAGTCCCAAGTAGTAATGCATGAGACCAAGGTCTTTCATATCGAAATCAAAAGCTAGTTCCTTCTTACACTGGGTGATGAGAGACTCTTCACCTGTCAAGAATAAATCATCAACATATAGTAGTAGAATCACAGGTGCATTGTTCATGACTTTGTAGTAGAGATTTGGATCTGCATGACTCTTGGAGAAACCAAGTCTTATTAAGTAGTTGTCTATTTTGGCATACCGAGCTCTTGGATCTTTCTTGAGTCCATACAGGGATTTATTTAGTCTGCAAACATGAGTGTCTCTGGAGTGTACTTCAAATCCTTGAGGTTGTTCAATGTATACCTCTTCTTCGATTAGTCCATTGAGAAAATTTGTATTTACATCCATCTGATGTAGACTCCATCCCATGGAAGCAACAAGAGACATAATGGCTCTAATAGAAGTTATGGAAACAAGAGTGAATGTCTCATCATGATCTTCTCCCTCCTTCTGGGAGAATCCTCTAGCTACAAACCTTGATTTGTATTTGTCCACGCTTTCATCTGCTGCATGTTTAATCTTATAGACCCATGTTGAAGTTACTACTCATTTTTCTTTGGGTATAGGCACAATTCCCATACGTCATTTTTCATGATAGACTGGTGTTCTTCTGTCATGGATTTATTCCATTGTTTCTTCTAATATGCCTCTTCAAATGTGGTGGGTTCTTCATTTAGAAGATTTTTCATACATGCTGCATAGCTGGAGAATATTTTTGCCTTTTTTCTTTTTCTGAAGGTGCCACTTGGGGCTTTGAGTCTTTCTGCTTCTTGTAGAGTAGCTTCAAGCCAAGCTAGACGTTTCTTGGTTTTGGGTACAATGACTGATTCAATAGGTTCACATGGTTGCATCGACAGATCAAGTTGTTTTGTTTCTTCATTCTGACTTTATGGAAGACATGTGCTTTCTTCTTTAGGCTCTTCATACTCTTCTTCTTATATAGTTTCTTCTATGGATTTCTTGAAGGCCATATTTTCATTGAAGGTTACGTCTCTGTTGACTTCAACCTTATGTTGTTTCAGGATATAGATTATGTAGGCCTTGGATGATTCACTATATCCCACAAATATGCCCTTCTTTCCTGAGGGTTCTAATTTATTCCTTTTATCCTTGGGGATGTGAATGTAAACAGGGAATCCAAATATTCTTAAGTACTCCACATTAGGTTTCTTTCTTGAGAAGGATTATTCTGGATTCATATCCTTCAATATCCAGTGGGGAATTATGTTATGAACATATATTGTTGTCATGGTTTCTTCTCCCCACAAATACATACATAAACCTTGATTGTTCATTAGTGCCTTCACAGTTTCTTCAATAGATTTGTTCTTCCTTTCTACTACACCATTTTGTTGAGGGTTATGAGGAACAATTATCTCCTTCCTAAACCCTTTTTAATTTCAAAAGGAAACAAATTCCTTGGATGTGTATTCTCCTCCATTATCTGTTCTCAAGGTCTTGATTTTCTTGTTTGTGAGGTTCTTTATCTCTGCTTTGAATTCTTGAAACTTGCTGAAAAATTTGTCCTTTGACTTTAGGAGATATAATCAAGTCTTTCTTGAGTAATCATCTATGAATATTACATATTAAAGATAACCTTCTAGAGATTTGATTGGCATCGGACCGCAAACATCTGAATGTATTATATCTAGGATTTCCTTAGATCTATTATTGCTGCTTGAGAATGGTTTCTTAACATTCTTACCAAGAGCACATCCTTTGCAAATTCCTTCATGTGTAGATTGTAGTTTTGGTATTCCTTCAACCATATTTTCGAGGAAAGGTAATTCTTTATAGTTGATATGAGCATACCTTCTATGCCAAAGTTCATTGGGATTGACTTCATCATGTATAAGAGCTTCATCATTTTGTTATAGTAGTTTGTATAGTCTTCCTTCATGGGTTTCGATAACTCTATCGTTTTCTATGCTGGAATCTCTAGACCAAGATAATACTTTTCCATATACAAAGGATATTATGTTTCATTTGTCTTCTAGGAAATACATCAATACAATATTCTTTTCTAAACCAAGTACATATAAGACATTTCTCAAATGAACATTGTTACTTGTTTTCAATTTGATGGAGGCTTGACCGATTTCTTTGACTAGATAGGTTTTCTTATCATCAAGTTCTACCTTGTAGGATGTCCTCTTTTCATTCAGACTGGACAGTTTGACTTGATATCCTGTCATATGCCTGGAAGCTCCAGTGTCAATTATCCACATGTCATCTTCAAGAGTTACTGTGAGAGATGAATAGTGTATATGATCTATCTTTTCACTCATGATTTATGTTGACTAATAACTGGTCAAACTTTGACTTTGACCCAAAATCTCAACCTTGACGTTTTTTCCTTCTAAGAGTTCCAAGAGGTGTGTTGGACTAAGGCGCACTAGAATATCTTCTCTTTGAGTAAGGTGTTCCATCATAAGGTGTTGGGAAAGAGTTTTAGGGTCTTTGCAACTGCACCTACTAGTAACCCTAGCGGTAGTGCTTCAGTAACTGCACCTGCTAGAAACCCTAGCAACAGTTCTTCAACAAGCTTGATAACCTTATGGCTTAGATTCCTTCTGGTGGTTAGACAGAATGAAGGAGGTGTGGGCCCATAACCTGTTAGAAAAGTGGGTGTGCTCATTTAACCATAGACAATATAGCAATATTGTCACCCAACCATAGGCATGAATTCCACCCCTGAGCACCTTGACCTTGACAGAGAGAAGAATTATGGTAGAAATTCAATATCCAACCAAGGCTAATGCACCAAGAAAATATAATCAATACTGATTAGAAAGTCCAACCCAGAAAGATCGAAAATAGAGATCGTAGTAACTGCAGCTATAGCTGCTCCCCAGACGTGTGCACTACTAGATTTCTGCAGTGTGCACAAGTGGATTTCTGTAGTTTCAAGATATCTGTCTCAAATGAGAACTAGTGTCATGTATTTATACTTCTTTTTTTAAGCTGTTTGGGCCGACTTCTTCTTTTGGAGGCTAAAGACTCAATATAAAATATTTTCTTTAGACAACTTCTTTTCTAGGGTTATGTCCAAGTCTTTTAGGGTTTCTCTTGCTTCTTGGAATATTCTAATCTCATCAAAGGTCACAAGTGGAGGTTAAAACCTCCTGCAACTACCATAATTTCAACAGAATGTGGGTTTGCTAATGTGTGTGTAATTTGAATTCTTCTTTTTTGTGACCTTATATCTAGTGATAAGTACCAAACGCCCGAGTTATGTGCCCCAACTCAAATATATAGTGAAATGGCATGTACTTATTGAACTATTCTGATACGATGTAATTTTACCTTGAAATCTTTCTCAACATTAAAATGCAATTAAAATTATTTGCAAATTGTGGCTCCATCTTGTGTTCTATGTCCATCCATGGGTTGGTCCTTAGTGATCCTGACAATACCAAAAATCTTGTCATCTACATCATGATCTTTAATAATATACACTAATGTCACTGAAAAATCAAGTTTTCAAGGTACCTAAAACCATGGGGCATTTTAGAGTTCCAAGTTTTGTTGATATACATTTTATTTTATTTTATTTTAATTTTCTAGAAAGTTTTGTCATTAAACTTTGGCCTATAAACACAAATACATCAAGCAAGAAGCGTTGCCTATTTACATGTGCAACACAACCATTGAAGGAAAACCACTAATCACAATCATTTTCCTTTGGCTAAGTTGTATCAACAGGAGGGTATTATGCCATCAATATCACGAAGGACTTGCACCTAGCCCCAACTACTTATTTCTACTTCCAAGATGGGTGGCATAACATGCAAGAGTCATCATTATTAAACTAGCACCCATTAACAACTCCATTAGTCACATACATAGTCAATCTCTAACTCCTACCAAAATCAATAATACCACTCTATCATTTCCAATAATATTCTTTAAGTATCATGGTATACTCAAAAACATTATAAGGATAATAAATTTTGAAAGAAATATTTAGAAAAGAAAAAAAAAAATTAACACCAGATTATAATTTAGTAGCAAATAATACCCACTAATGGATAAACACATATAAGTAGTATATAAAATTATAAGTATAGTGATCACTTTTAGAAATTAACAACTTCTCTTTAGATGAGGGAAATGAAGTTGGAGGAGGATTCCTATGTTGGAAATATTATTGTTATTGATGTTAGAGACAAGGGGAGAATACATATGTCCAAGATAAATATTGCAAGATGGAGATTGTTGGAAATATTGTTTTTGGACTTTTGATGCTTAGTTTGGATACACTATCTTTGAAGGTCTTTTTACTCGAAGTACCTAGCTCAAATGGGAGCATAGGATATATGGTTGAAAATCTTATTCTGAAGCCTTTCCAATGGTATATGACACTCCCTCTAACTACTTAGGAATGAGGAGATATGAAATATTATATCTGGTCGGCCCAACCAAAAGGTATAGGTCGACACAACCAATTTTACAAAAACACTATAAATACTAGATAGATATGCACATTTGAAGTGTATCCAAGCAAGAAGAGTAAGTACAAGTGTGCAGAAAATATATGAAGTGTGCAAGAGGAGATGGGGAGTATTCTTGGGGTCTAAAGGTGCACAAGAGGAGTTTTATTGGATTTTTAAGGATGCGCTATGAAGGAATAAGGTATATGATGTTGCAAAGTGTGATTTTTTGAGGTTGTGATGCTACAATATGGAATTATATTATGGGAATGATGATATGAGGTTCTCTAGGGCATGAAGGCTAAATATGACTAGGGTTTGAAGTTATGTCTGGGATATGAAGCAAGGAGAGGTGTTGGATAATTTATGATGATGTTGTGAAATGAATGAAGTATGAAGCATGTAGGTGAAGTCAGAAGTACTTTATATGAAGATTCTAGATTTCTACCTATACAGGTCTTACTGAGTTGGTGCTCAACTAAATATATTGGTGTCTCTTGTAGGTTGGTGCCTACACAATATCTTGTTGAGTTAGTGATCAACTGAAGAGATTAGTGTCTTTAGTAGATTGGTGCCTACACAATATCTTGTTGAGTTGGTGCTCAACTGAAAAGATTGGTGTCTCTAGTAGGTTGGTGCCTACAAGATTTTATAAAGATAATTTTTTGTGGTTTTCTCCCACAAGAGTTTCCAAATTAAACTCTATGTACTATGATTTGAGTTTGCATGCATTTATTTTCTTAAAGTTAATGAATAATAGAACACTCATTTAAAGTAAAAAATAACTTATATTGATTCACCCCCCCCCCCTTTCAGTATAAGCATAATTTCAACATCCTAGAGATTTAGGGTTTTGGAGAAGCGATGGTTAGAAGAAGATGAGGTCAATTAATCACCAAATCCCATCAAAGGTCATCAAATATTTTCTAGTGGAGGAGTTCATAAGGGTTCTAAAGGTTATGGACCTAAGGGATATGATCTAGGTTTTGAAAACACTCCATAAACCTTAGGTAACAATGGAGAGCTATATTTTTCTAGGTAGTTTAAGGGTATTTTCAATAGAACAATGTCAAATTTATATTGTAGTTTGGAGTGGATTTCAAAGGGACAAGTGGTCAATATAGAGGTGACATGTAGTCATGAAAGGATGTAATACTATAACAAACAATATTGCATGGGTTCAATGAATGTTTTGGAAGGACTATTAGTTTATTGGTAGTGGAGGGATCTTGTGATGTCAATTCCTTGCTAGAGGCCATGGAAACATGCAAATCTACACCTTTCTCTCGCATATATTGAAATCTAAGAAGAGGGAGAAGATTGTGTCTAATCCCTCCATAGGAAAGAATCATTCAATAATAGTTAGTGAGATACCTGCGTTGAAGCCTTGATTAGGTGTTGAAAAGTAATGATAGTAAACAACATTTGTTTTTTAATAATAAGAGAATATAATTGATGGAGAAAAGAGTTTGACAGGTGAAGAAACACGTCGTCATAATCCATGGGTTATTGAGGGGAGGAGAGGATGAAAGTGCATAAAACTTTCAAAGGAAAAATCTAAGATAGTTTTATGGGTAGATGTGATGATGAGCCGGATAGTCGAGATGACTACTAAAATTTTGATAGGAAGCTTCTTTGGAAGGCCCATATTCGAGAAGAACCTATTTGAGTGGATTGAACAAGTCTATATCTCCATTTAGGGTATAATCTAGAGCATCATAAGTTGGTCAAAGCCTAGATGGCATTCCACTTTCAAACTAAAAAATATGTTAGGAAAATTATGGGGATGAGATGGTTCTAGGTTACTATGACCCTAACCAAAAAGAGATGGATGGTTCTAGGTTCTAGGTTCTAGGTTGATGAAATTTTAAGGTTTATACCTCTCATGTTGCGGCTCACATTCCAATTAAGATCGGTGTACATGAAGGCCTAGTTAAGGCATTGGAGATAGAGATAGGTAGCCAAAAATATGTTCAAAATATTCATCACGTCAGGATACCCTTTAGGAGTTTGAGATTCTAGATTAAATAGTTCATTTTTATTAATGAGATTGGCAGAGTACTTGTGCAATTGTATATAGAATATCAAATAATGATTGATGGATAATAATTTATGTTTTTATAATGAGCCTTGTGCTGCATTCTTATATGCATTGATCGGTCACAAGGTGAAGGGGTGTGTGGCCTTTGACCTTTCATTAGTCTGACTATTGTTGTTGTTGTTGTCGTTGTTACATTACCACCCACTTAAGGGATGTCTTTTCCTCAAAGAACATTAAATGATATTATATGTAGTTGAGCATGTTTTCTTGGTGATATCATCTTTATTTAGTTGTAGGGGTTTGACTTTCTTCCCAATTTGTGTGTCAGAGATATTGTTTTGAAATACATGCATTGTATTCTTGAACGTAAAACACAGATTCTTCTCAGTAACATACATTCCTTACTTTCAGTGTTGTATGTTCATCTATGTTTCTTGCATTTTTTCATTAGTTGAAATCACTTTTCTTGAGATGGGAAAATTCAAACCCATATAATTTATAATGTTGTGTTTGTCTGTTAAATTCATGAATTGTTCTTCAAGGTTGGTGGTATTAGTGCCCAACTACATCAACAATTCAACACCTAGCACCATATCCATCTCATTGAGTGATAGAGTGTAAAATCCTATTTTTAATCCCAATTCTTGTATTTGAACCGAGACTTTATGAAATCTTCCTACTCCTTTGACCTTATGTGCATTTGTTATGGTAGTTGTGAAGTCTTTGATGGCGTACACAAATATGTTTAGTTGTTTAGTGAAGTTGATGTCTATATAGTTATGAGTAAATTGTCGAAATCTACAAGTATAATTACATTTGTATTTTTTATGATTCCTTTAAGCTTCATTTATATTTTTCCCTCATGGTTGTAGGTGGAATCATAGGTTTCCTCTCCTCTTTTATTGGGTCTTGGGTCTTATATGAGGTGGCATTATTTTGTGATAGGTTCTTGTATTTTTTATTTTCAAGTATTAGTATCTTTTTGGGGACACTATATTCATTCTTATTTTGTTGGGTGACTAACTTTGAAGCTAATGATATTTTTGGAACCACCTCATCATTGCCACATTTTGAATTGTAGTCAATAGTGATTTGTTTATTGGGTTTGATATTTCTACTTTTTTTTTTGTTTGACAACACATTTATTCCAACAGAGGATGAACACTTTCAGTAACCACTCACACAACCAGATCAAAGATAAACACACCGATGTTTTGACGTGGTAAAACCCCTACGAGGAAACATCCACGACCCCAACCAACACGACCACTTGGATTAGTTCATTAATGAAAAAGAAAAAGATTACATAAACATTTTACAAGAGATTTTCTCATAATCGATCATCGACAAATGACTCTCCATGCTCTTTAAATAGAGATCATGGACCAATCGGGTGTTAAGCCACAGATCAATGACCATTAAGATCGAGGAGAATATGAACCATCAGATCACTCTATGTCGGGAACATACCGTGACCACCAGATTTCATAACTACAAATGCATACTAATGCATACTAAATAAATACACTAAGAAACACACTTTAACCTAACGACACATTAGACCAAGTAGATCTTAACAAGCTCCTAAGTGTCTAAATATCCTAACATCCCCCCTTAAGAACAACTTGGGAAAAGATTGAAGGATTTACAATAGTGACACAATAGGAGAAGGAAGGAGGCATTAGATCTTATCCCCCCTTGATGAAAACTTTCTGAACTCCTAACATAGATCGAAGTTTGGAAAAATTCGCTTCTGTAAGAGACTTTGTGAAAATGTCTGCAACTTGATCTTCTGTAGGTAAAAAGAGCACTTCAATAACTTGATCATGAATGACCTTTATGATGAAGTTCATGTGTAGATCAATGTGTTGTTTGCGCTGATGTTGAACAGGTTCTTTGGCGAGCTTGATGGCACTTTGATTGTCGTACCAAAGGCTGGTCAGATGTTGTTGTTGGAATCCAAAATATGAAAGACTCTATTGAAGCCATAAGGATTCCTAACTTTCATTTACCATTGCTCGGTACTCTGCTTCTACTGAAGAAAGTGCAATAGCATGTTGTTTCTTACATTCCCAAGTGAGAGGTTCTGAACCAAGAATTTAAACATAACCTGCAGTAGACTTCCGATCATCAGGGTTGTCAACCCAATCTAAATCAGTGAAACCAACCAATAAAGGAGTCCCCCATGAACTATAATGTATCTCGAACTGAAATGTACCACAGACATAGCGAAGTATCCTTTTAACTGATTTCCAATGGATTTCATGGGGTGTTTGCATATATCAAGCAACAAGACCAACAACAAAGGAAATATTAGGACAAGTATGAATCAAGTATAAGAGGCTACCAACTAAATGACGGTGCAAGGTGGCATCAACTTCGGGAGAAGTACAAGTGGCAACAAGATTGACTCCAAACTAGAAGGGAGAAGGGGTTGGTTTATAATCGCCCATGTGAAAGCAATGAAGAAGGTCACAAGCATACTTAGATTGGGAAAGAAAAATTCCTTCATTGGTTTGAAAAACTTGGAGGCCAAAGAAATAATGCAAAAAGCCTAAGTATGTCATTTCAAATTTCTTCTTAAGGATGGTTTTCACATGGTTTAAAAGTTTTGAGTCACTACTAGTAAGGATAAGGTCATCAACATAAAGGACAAGGATTATGAGATGGATCCCTACTTTCTTGGTATAGACATTAGGATCAGAATGGTATCTAGATAATCCAGTGGCAATAAGAAAGTTTCCCATTTTGGTATACCAAGCTCGGGCAGCTTGCTTAAGACAATAAAGAGATTTCTTAAGGTGACAAACAAGGCTAGAGTCATTCTGGACATATCCAGGAGGTTGTTCCATGCATATTTCTTCTTGAAAATCTCCATGCAAGAAGGCATATTTAACATCCATTTGATGAACCTACCATTTATGTGAGGCAGCAAGGGAAAGAACAAGGAAGATGGAATTCATTTTGGCTACAGGGGAAAAGGTTTCATTATAGTCAATTCCTTCAACTTGGGAAAATCCTTTGGCAACTAACTGAGCCTTGTGTCTTTCAACACTTCCATCTGATGCATACTTAGTTTTATAGACCCATTTACATCCGACAAGTTGTATTCCTTTTGGAAGAGGTACAAGATCCAAAGTATTGTTTTCCATTAAAGAACGCTACTCTTCATTCATTGTTGTATCTCAATCTGGATGACCTGAAGCTTTTGTAAATGTCTTTGGATCCCGAGTCTATGAAAATTGATCCAAAATAGAAGAGCCTCATTGTAACTATGAACGTGTCTAACACTGATCTGAAGGATCATTGACAAGATCACCAGCTGCTTCTCATGTTGAACGGACCCATCTAGGAAGCGATGGAGCTGGAGATGGTGTTGGTTCAGATTCAAAGGACTCGTCTGAAGGAAGATGAGCAGGTGGAGGTGGATTTTCATCCTCGGTGTCATCATCTGAAGAAGAATCCATAATAGGAACAGAAGAAGGAACAAACTTCAAAGATGGATCGCAGGCCGAAGAGGGCACAAACGTCGAATTAGGCTCACAGGCCAAGAGATTTTCATCAAATTTAACATCTCTTCTAATAATGATTTCATTACAATGTGGTTGAATAAGTATATAACCTTTGACATCTTTAGAATAACCAACAAATATACACTTCTCACTTTTAGGCTGCAATGCTTTCCTTTTCTCATCAGGAATGTGAGCCCATGTTATACTGCCAAATACACAGAAGTGACTTACATCTGGTTTAATTTTAGTCCAAGCTTCTTTCGGTGTTATGTTTTTAAGAGCCTTTGTGGGAGTGCGATTTACTATGTAATTTTCATAGTTGATGGCTTCCGCCCAATACTTTAGACTTAATCCCTTAGATTGGATCATACAATTAGCCATTTACTTTAATGTGCGGTTCTTTCTCTTAGTAACACCATTTTGTTGTGGTGTATGTGGAACAGTGTGTTGCATTTGGATGCCCTGTGTAGTGCAATAACTTGTAAAATTATTTTTCACATATTCGCCTCCATTATATGTTCTTAACCTTTGAATTTGATGTCCAGATTGCTTTTCTACAAGGGCCTTGTAAGACAAAAACTTGTCAAAAACTTTGCTCTTAAGTTTTAAGAAGTAAACCCAAGTATGTCTGGAAAAGTCATCAAATAAAGTTAAGAAATAATTGCACCCAGAAAAATAAGGATAAGAAAGTGGACCACACAAATCACCATGAACAAGATGCAAAGGGCCTGAGGCATGCCAAGAGGCTCGTTTGTCAAAATTGTCTCGATGATGTTTATCGAGAACACAACCGACACAAACACCATCACAGTTAGTCTTGATGATGATATTCTAGAATATCATGATATGATATAATCTCAAGAACCTCCCCAAATGATGATCTCTCTCAAGATAAAGCCAACTTGGGCAAGATAACTCATTCAAGATGTAGAGAAGTATGGTGCCCCAGAAGGAACAATGAGACAAAGCAAGAAACCCAATCCATTCTCCAGTTATATGGCCTTGATGTGTGATCTCATAGAAAAGGAACCTACTTGCTTTGAATAATCCATTTAGAAGAAAAAATGGGTGGATGCCATGAGATAAGAATACCAATCCATTATAAAGAATGATGTATGGGAAATAGTTCCCAGACTGAAGAACAAAATGTTGTATCTTCCAAATGTATATACAAGATAAAACATGCTACAGATGGAAGTATTAAAAAACATAAAGCACGATTTGTGTCTCGTGGATTTTCTCAAAAGGAAGCCATTGATTTTGAAGAGACTTTTGCTCCTGTAGCCATATACACTTCAGAACCATGATAGCTCTTGCAACCAAGATGAAGTGGAAGTTACACCAGATGGATGTGAAAACAACCTTCTTAAATGGTGATATTGAAGAAGAAGTGTATATAGAACAACCACAAGGGTTTGAAGTTGAAGATAGAAAGACTCATGTCTGCAGGTTGAAGAAAGCTATGTATGGATTGAAGCAAGCTCCAAGAGCTTGGTATGGAAGAATTGATAGTATCCTGATGAGCTTGGGCTTTACCAAGAGTAAAGTTGATTCTAACCTTTACTTCAAGGTTATGAATGATGAGTCAGTTATATTGTTGTTGTATGTGGATGACTTAATCTTAACAGGAGAAGAAAAGTTCATCACAGATTGTAAGAAGAAGTTCACTGCAGAATTTGAGATGAAATACCTAGGCCTAATGCATTATTTCTTAGGTATTGAAGTTTGGAAAATCCCAGAGAATATCTTCCTTAACCAAGGGAATTATGCAGTTGAAATACTGAAGAGGTTTGACATGTTGGAATGCATAGCCATAAACACACCCATGGAAACAAAGTTGAATCTCCTGGTTGATACTTTGTCGGAATTGGTTGATGCTACTCTATATAGACAGATCATTGGATCATTGAAGTATATGACGAATACCAGGCCAAATATATGTTTTTTTGTGAACACCTTGAGTCAGTATCTGGTAGAGACTAGACATGTTCACCTTGTTGCTGCGAAACATGTGATGAGATACCTTAAGGGTACGTTGGAATTTGGTCTCTACTATACTAGAGATCATGACTTCAGACTGGTTGGTTATACTGCTTCAGATTGGGTTGGAAGTGTTTCTGATAGAAAGAACACTTTAGGATGTTGTTTCAGTCTGGGGTCATCCATGACTTCATGGCAGAGTAGGAAGAAATCCAATATTTCTATCAACACGGAAGAAGCAGAATACATTTCAAAATGTTCCACCAGTTGTGAAGCCATATGGATTCAGAAGTTTTTGATAGGTCTATTTGATCTGGAGATGGAAGCCACCATGATTCTATGTGATAACCAGAGTTGCATTAAGATGATGAAGAACCCATTGTTCCATGATAAGGAGAAGCACATAGAAATTTGATATCACTACATTCATGATATGGTGCAGAGATGAGTTGTAAAGCTCCAATATATTGGCACAGATGAGCAGGTTGCAGATGTGTTGACCAAGATTCTATCTCATGTAAAGTTTGAATACTTTCGAGAAAAACTTGGTATAGTCCGAAAGGACCTCCCTCGAAAGGGCGAGTGATGTTGATGATACTATGGTATCCTGACCAATAGTGGGTAGCTCAGTTAGGATTTTATATCCTATGGGATTGATCATCCCTGGAAATATCCCGAAGGTCTGGTAAGGATGGTCTGTCAGAGTACCTGTGCATGTATATTCTAGTTGTAGTCAGTAGTGGTAGCTCCGTTAGGATTTTATATCCTAGGGAATATTTTGATTCCTGGACAGATCCTAAAGGTTTGATAAGGACGATCTGTCAGAATACCACGTGGTATCTCCGTTAGGATTTTATATCCTAGGGAATCTTATGATTCTTGGGCAGATCCCGAAGCTTTGGTAAGGACGTTCTGTCAGAGTACCACAAAATGTTGTTGTTGCACTTGCCTCATTCTTTTGCTATATGATGATGATGTTGTTATCTCAGCCTCGTGTTGATGATGTCGTTGTATCAACCTCGGGATGTTGTTGTTGATGATGTATCAACCTCATGCTGTTGTTGATGATGTTGTATCATCCTTGTGTTGTTTCTAATGATTTTGTACTAACCTCATGTTGTTAATGATGGTGTTGATGATGTTATTGCCTTATCGTTATGCTAATTGATGTTGATGCAGATGATGATGTTATTCCAACTCCAATTTGTGAACGATGATGTTATTGATGATGAGAAAAATTTCTAATGATTTGTAGATATGCCAGCCAGTGTTCCAGATGCTGATGATGTTGCTTCCCTCTCTCTCTCTCTCTCTCTCTCTCTCTCTCTCTCCTGATGATGTTGTATTGGGTTATGTCAGTAGAATACCCTTCTTGTTAAGAGGGAGTGTTGAAATATTGTAACTATGAAGAATATTCTAATTATAATTGAGTTATTATTGTAAATTCTAACCTTGTACAATATCTACTGTAAACAGATATTCAGAAAAGAACAAAAAAGATACAATGGCAAATACAAACATTACACAGAGATTTTTCCCCTAGAAACCCAAACCGGGAAAACCAACATATTCTATATTCATTCTTTGTGTTACAATGTTTACAATACAAAATACATATAGGAGCCAGCGGAATCCAAAACCCTAACTCAATGACTTGGATTAGTCCAAACCCCTAATTCCTTAACTGGAAATAGAAAACCATCGGCAAAGAAACCATGTGCTGAAAAACCACCTAAATATAATGCGGTCCCAAAAATGTGGTCCCGAAAAATGCGGCCCTAATCCAGAAAAAAAAATTCGGGGACGCTGCCCCCGAACACCTACACACCCGGCGCATACACTCCGACACTACTACACATGCAAATAATATAACACATACCCAACAATTATCTTATAGATCAAATCCCCTTTTGTGGATTGATCATGTCAGAACTTATGTATGAACAAATCCCCTCTTATGGATTGGTCAAACCATATTCATATGGTGGTATTTGAGAAGTCGTCCCCTAGGGTTTATTAAAGTGGTTTTAACCACTATTGGAAGAAGTTAGCCCTTCTTGGTGAAGATACATAACCCTAGCGCTCCTCGACTAGTATAAATAAGTGAGGATGGCTTCTCATTCACTCACTCACTCAAGCCACTCATCTAGTGTGCAAGTTTTGAAGGAAGTTGCAGTTACAAGAAGGAGAAGAGAGAGGCACACACTTAGTCTTGGATATTCTTGGTGGTTTGGTATTTAGTCTTGGAATTGTATTGGAAATATATTATTGAGGAATTGTTTTTTGGGTTTTCTCCCCCATGAGGGTTTCCTGGGATAAAATGTTGTGTACCTTGTGATTTTGTTTCTTTCAATGATCCTACTTATGCTATTATTGTCTAGTAAATTGAAAAGAACTTAATAGCATCTATAAATTTAACAATGTACACCTCTCATGTTGTGGCTCACATTCGAATTAAGCTCGATGTACATGAAGGCCCGGTTAAGGCATTGGAGATAGAGATAGGTAGCCAAAAATATGTTCAAAATATTGATCACGTCAGGATACCCTTTAAGTGTTTGATATGTTAGAATAAATAGTTCATGTTTATTAATGAGATTGAAAAACTACTTGTGCAATTATATATAGAATATCAAATAATGATTGATGGATAAGAATTTGTGTCTTTACAATGAGCCTTGTGATGTATTCTTATATGCATTGGCCGATCACAAGGTGAATGGGTGTGTGTCTTTTGACCTTTCATTAGTCTGACTACTATTGTTGTTGTTGTTACATTTCCACCCACTTAAGGGATGCTTTTTCCTCAAAGCACATTAAATGGGATTCTTTGTATTTGAGCATGTTTTCATGGTGATATCATCTTTATTTTGTTGTATGGGCTTGACTTTCTTCCCAATTTGAGTGTCAGAGAGATTGTTTTGAAAAACATGCATCATATTCTTGAACGTAAAACATTGATTCTTCTTAGTAACATACATTTCTTACTTTCATTGTTGTATGCTCATCTATGTTTCTTTCACTTTTTCATTAGTTGAAATCACTTTCCTTGAGATGGGAAAATTCAAACCCATATAATTTATAATGTTGTGCCTGCCTGTTAAATTCCATGAATTGTTCTTCAAGGTTGGTAGTATTAGTTCCAACTACATCAACCATTCAACACCTAGCACCATATCCATCTCATTGAGTGCCAGAGTGTTAAATCCTATTTGTAATTCCAATTCTTGTATTTGAACTGAGACTTTATGAAATCTTCCTACTCCTTTGACCTTTTGTCCATCTGTTATGGTAGTTGTGAAGTATTTGATGGGGTACACAAATAGGTTTAGTTGTTTAGTGAAGTTGATGTCTATATAGTTATGAATATTTTCTAAATCTACAAGTATAATTACATTTATATATTTTATGATTCCTTTAAGCTTCAGGGTCTTTGTTTATATTTTTTCTCTCATGGTTGCAGGTGGAATCATAGGCTTCCTCTCCTCTTTTATTGGGTTTTGTGTCTTATATGAGGTAGGATATATTTTGTGATAGGTTCTTTCATTTGTTCTTTTCAAGTAGTAGTATCTTTTGGGGGACATTGTTTTCATTCTTATTTTGTTTAGTTATGTCACCTCGCAATGATCAAATAATGTACTCGGGGGACGGAAAACTAATGGTGTTGATTATAATGTTGAGTGGGAAGATGGTTGCAGAAATGGAACCTTCCAGTGTTATAATGAAGCCAGGGTTGGAATTGTACCTACATTCAAACTTGGAACAAGCGAGGAGGATGATGGAGGACATATGGATCATGAATATGATCATTGGCATGGAAGGGAAGATACGAACTCAAATTTTCATCATTATGAATTCAATGAGAAAAATGTATAATGATTTTAAGGTAAGAGTCTAGCCAAACTGAGGCTTATTTATTAGATGGAATTGGGTCTTAGCAGTTGTAATGTTGGAAGGGATTGGGGCTCATTCTATACCTGAAACTAGTCAGTTATGTTTTCTTCTATTGATTGTCCTTCAAGTCATAGGACCATGGGGTAGGAAACTTGGTCATCCCTCTGTAAATCAATCACTTTCTACCAAAGAGGCCAAAGGTGCAACAAAGTTTTATGCGGACATTGTTCCTGAAGAAGATAATTCCTCCATGCAAGAACTAAAGAAGGAAGTTCACCTTGGGCGTGAACTTAAGGAGGAAAAAGAGGTGGAAAACAAGGTTGGGGGTCTGATTTCAGATCTAGTATGAACCAGAACTAGGAATTCCAAATTATTCCATACTTTAGAACTCTATTGGCATACAAAAACAATGGTGACATTGGGGATGTTTCCCAAGGAGGAGGATTTTAGACATTTGAAGGGTCGAATTGAAGCTTTGGAGATACATAATGCATACATTGATGAGGTTCTCACTTGGATGGCATAGTGTATGGGTGGGACCTTCACTTCCCCATCGATACAATACTCTGGACCAAAATCTTCAAATGTTGTTGTCCAACGAGTTTCTTTTGCAACCATACACCCCCAGGTTTCTCATGACTGTTGAAGGAAGATGCTCTGGTTCTAGTTTTCTCTTTTAATTTTGTTATCTAGATATATATAAGGTGGCTACTTTTAGAAGAAAATATGAACATGTTAAGACATATATTTTTGAGTTTTTAAGACATATGAATAGTTTAATGGCTTTGTTTCCCCTCAGGGGAATATTCTTTTGGCTACCTAGAGATTGTCATGGTATTCTTGGGTTGGAACAACTATGCTTTCTCTGTATACTATGTTTATAATTAATACAATAAATACTTACCTAAAAAAAAATGAATAACTTAAAAAAAACCAATTTTATTATAAAAACTAAAGGAAATTTAAGCGAAACTACCAAAGAGGCAATAGTTCTTCACGGTACATGAAAGTTATAGTGGCCATGGAACATGTACACCAGATTTCCTTATCACAAAAAAAAACAAAATCAACAATAAAATCTAGAAGAAAAAGACAATAAGCAAACAATTATTTCCAATTTCGCTCTCAAACTATTAATTAAACTAAACAAATTATTTTATTCAGTTTATATTATGATTTACCAATACTCAACCATGAAATAGAAGCAACAGTCCAAATTCAGAACTCTTACTCAACAACTTCTTAGAAAATCTCTAAATATTGTTGTTGTCAATTTAACCTAAATTAATGTACAGTGTGTTCACGCTTAAAATCTCAACGATGAATATTGCTCGCAAATGATTGCTAAGATCTATTATTTATTCATAATAATAATAATTAACTAATAGGTGGGACCCCCTTGTAGAATAGTGGTTCTATGATGGATGTGTTACACCTATATTTTTGTTTGTTGTTAAAATGATGCTGACACAGTCTTCTACAGTTGAATATGCAAGTCATGGTTTTATTCGTCATGGCAACATAAGATGGTTGATCGAATGTAATATTGCTAGATGGTTTTGATGGTCACTTGCAACTCATGGAAGTACTATGGATAAAAGGATCATTTGTTACAGGTGTTATGTTTATGCATTAAACATTGATTAATTATTTTATATATATGATCTTATGCAAAAGGATGATATGGGAGATTAAACAAAAGGTAAAAACTATGAACAAGCCCTAAGGTTATATGTGGTGACAAAAGAGGATGATAGACCTAGCTGCTAGACTTATGCGCTTGATTAAAGGATTATTTGTGTGGCATATATGGTAACATTATAGCATATGGTTGTTAAATGTTTTGACACGACTTATGGTGCCGCACTATGTAATGGGTATAGCATTGGATATATCAATGAATATTGGTTTGAATTAATGGTTGATGTTATGGTGTATGGGTTGGCGTGTACCTTGAATTGAATAGGGCTGGGGGAGGAAGCGACGTGCATTTATTGCACATCACTCAAACAACCCTCGACCTCATCACCCTAGCCATAGTTGCATTTGGTTTTTCAACTCTGGTGGTTGTGGAGGCTCTGCGATTTATGGTTTTGAAAGTAAAATACAGTCCAACTCTTCCCTCAAGTGATTTTTCTAGGTATTCCTTCTTTACTTTCCATCCATGATAGTCTCTCTATGTTATGAATCGATTTTTTGGCTCAGGATTGCATGAGGCATGTGTTTTCTTAAGTTTTGACTGTGTATCAATGTTGTTCTTATGGTTTCTTCTGTGAAAAATCTGGATTGTTAGCGTTTTAAAGGGAAAAATGGATTTTATTGTTGTGAGTAGCATGTGCATTGGTTTTTTTGGTGTAAAACATGTCGGTAAACTTGGGGTTTTACTCTGATTCTCAATGGAAAATTATGATAATGGTGTAACAAGATCTGATTTTTTATTGCACGGGTTTTACCACCAATCTGGGTATTGGGTATTCACTCCTTTTCATCTTGGTCATTGTTATGATTCGTTACTCCAGGTTGCAATGCAATTGTTGAGAGTTTCACTGATTTTCTTTGGTCGAGCCCTGAGTTGTTGTTTGTTATGGAATTTACTTCACTATCACTGTTGTTGAGAAGCATTGCATAGTCGAGTCTTGGGCATCACCCAATTCTTTAAACGAAAGTTCGTATATGTGTTTGGTTGGCCACGGGTTGCATTCGGGCATTCTCTCCATAGTATTCTAAGATTGTGTTCCTCTCATCTCCGTTGGAGTGGCTGATTGTTATTTTTATAATGCCACTATCAAGTTTTTAAAGGTTATAAACATATGTGGTGTATTTGGAAAGGGCATGAACTCTCTGTTTATTCAAAGATTATTCCTTGAGTATCTATTGTTACTTCTATGTGACAACTTGTTTAAAAAAAAGGGGGGCACGGGCTCTCTATGTTTTCAAAGACTCTCCCTTGATTGATCCATCTCGTGTACCTCTCTGCAATAAAGTTTTTAAAAGAGCATGAAATGTTTTTGTCTCAGAGACTATCTCCTATGGTCAATCTATTTTCTTTTACCTCCATTACCGTGTTAAAACCTAACACGATCTTGATCTCGTCAAGGTTTAAAAACACATGTGTGTGTTCAGCTCTGTTTCTCTCCGAGCACGACTTGGTTCTGTCTTTTGTTGGGCATTTTTTTTTAAATGAATTTTATACATGAATCTTAGGCTCAAAGTTACATATTATTGATTAAATGTTTCTTTCAAATCGGGATTTGTGTTGACTATATAGATGAACACTTGTGTGTGATTGAATCAGGGCCCGATTATAAGTTTTAATGAAAATAGATTATGGTAATCAGTGTTGGAAGGTTGACAGTTGGAGGTTAATACTGGGCATGTTCTTATTTGAGTTTAAGAAATAAATAGTTGGATGTGGATGGCTGGAATCACTATGCATATTTTTGTTTTGTTTAAGGAAAAGGTTTAGCATTGGAACATGGAATACTTTGGCTTGAATGGTTATAATGTTATCATGGAATTGGAAATGATGTTATTACGTTGTTGCATAGATATTGTATAAGATGAAAAGATTGCTATAATTGATTAATTATGGGCAATTGAACTGCCTTTTATTTTGAAGTCAACAAGCACTTTGTCTGTAAATAGGGGACAATTAAATGATTTTGGTTTTAAAGTGGATGCTTATTGGATTGTGGGTCTGAACAGAGTTATGGTTGTTGTTCGATTTAATTTATTTCATGAACAATATCCGTATTATTCCCTCTCGTACTATCACGTTTTCTCTCTTTATACCCCCCTCATGATCCCAATTTCATTTTTAGACGCCTTGTTCTATAAAATAAATTAAAAACTTTGTATGTCAGTGGTAAACATATGACACATAAATAGGAGGCAACTGATATATTTTGGTATTGATTGCACAATTGGTTATTTAATGAATTGTTGAACAATACTCGTGTTTTTATTCCCTGACATGTTACCACTTTTTTTATCATTACAATCCCTCCAGATGTCCCATGAACTCTATTTCACCCCCTGCTCACTTGGAAATTATTAAATAATTTATTATGGATTGAATTGCATGGGTCTTATGTCAATTTTTGAGCCAAACTTTGTTTCATATTAACAAAATGTCATGTATGGTCTGTTAAGGGATAGTTACTAATGAATTTTTGCATACAGGATGAGCTTCTTTAGCAGAGGCAGTCATGGCAAAAATAATAGGGGAAGAGGTAACTGGAACAGAGGTCTTAGAAGGCCTAGATGCTCGATTCATTTTGATGTTGATCCCCAGGAGTTGAACCAGCTGTTTCAAGCTGGGTTCTTCAATTGGATAGGACAAGGGATAGTTCAGCCCAGACCAGAGAGGCATCCCTTCCAACCTCAAAATATCCCTAGTATTCCTATGCCTCTGCATGTATCCATGCAACCAGAAGTTCCTGAAAATGATGGATGGTGGGATATTGTCAATCCGATAGTCTCCCACCATTGTAGTTGGCCCAACTTTTCATTGCCTCCTCCTCCTCCACCTATAAATCCTAATGCTCAAATTTCCCTTGTACATTCACTAGTTTAGTCCTCTCATGCTAGTAAACGGCTTAAAACCAAGGTACCTCATGTACAATAAAAATTTAAACCTGCTACTTCCCCCTCGTCTCCTTCAAATGACTCATCAAAATTAGTGTCCTCCCGTATGCATCTGAAGGACGATTGCTCCCATGTTATTAGTGAGATTAAGCCTCAAGGCTTGAATCAACTTAAGGCTAATTCTAGGAAGTCCAAAGGGAACAACAGTGACAGAAGAAGGATTGCCTCTCAAAGTGGAAAATATGGATTTTAATTTATGTGTTATGATTGAGTTGTTGAAAACAATGGTCTGCAGAAAGTTTTGGACAACAAGCTATTTTTTTGGATAATGTGGCTATTACATGTTTTGGATACGATTTGAATTATTTTTTATACTTAATATTCAAATTTTGGAAATATTTATGGGAGCTACAAGGAGGCATGTGATCCATATGGATGTCGGTGGCCTCCCACCTATTCCAACTGGTTCATTTTGGTAGTTTTGTTTTCCTAGTTTTCAGGTCCCTGACTTGCGGGGCCATTTTGAGGCCCTAAACAACGTTTTTAGGGATCGCCACAGTCGAAAATGCCATTTAATATATCACAACAAAATGTGTATTCCTTGGATAGACCTTACCAATGGGCTATCGTGCGCTTAAAACGAAGATTGTATGCAAAAATTACGACCTTGAGAAGTTGACCGACTAACTTACCCAAACGGGGCCCACGTGACTTTTGGCGCTTCATCTCCTAGGGTTAGGTTTTTGGATGTCTAGGGTTTTTGACATTCTTGTTCATTGTAAAAAGGCCTTCAGAGCCTCATTGTAATCATCTTCTTGCGAATGAGCGAAGCCGTCACATCTTTTCTCAAAGATAAGCCGCCACCATTCCAACAAGCATGTTTTCTGTTGCATTTTACAGTTTCAACTTATTTCCTTATTGAATAGAAAACCAATTTTACTGTATCTTTGTTATTCTGTGTTAAGCATATTTTAATAATATGTATTCATTTCATTCTTCTCATAAAATATGGATCAGTGATATCAGATCGGTCTACTCCTTGTCATCTTAATGCATGTCCCCAACGAGGTCAGGGTACAGAATTGGGTCTTGAGCTTGTTTCTCTCAAGGACAAAATCTCTCGCACGCCCAAACAACCTCGCATGGCAGGAGAAAAGAAAGATGACAGGACAGGAGATCCTTTCAAAATGTTGCTTGAGGAAGCCCTCATGCAACGGAGGAACGAGATGATGTTAGTTTCGCGCAAATCCTTTGGCGGCTACCAACAGGCGACACATCTTCCTCGACCAGAGGCTCCACCCCCTTCAAGGTACAAATCAACTTCGATATTCCTATATTTGAAGGTCAGATAGATGTAGATGTTGTAGACAAATGGTTGAATCTATTAGAAGGGTATTTTTTTGTCCATAACTTTTCAAATAGAGAAAAAATTACTTTTGCGCTCCTCAAAGCCATTCCCCATGTCAAAGATTGGTGGAAAACTTTCTGTGAGAAAAATGAAACAAAGGAACTCTCATTATTTATAGTCGTGGGCACCTGGGAATCCTTCAGGGATGTTATTAAGGAACAATATTATTATGTCAAAATTTATGACGACTTGTATACCAAATGGACCACACTACGGCAAGAAAGAGACCAAGTAGTGCCAAATTTCACAAATATCTTCCATACCTTGCGCACCAAGTAGGGTATCAAATATTCAGAGTGACATTTGGTGCTCAAGTATGACGGTTCTCTACATAGATACATCCAGACCAAAATGGAATTTCTGGATATCTCGTCCTTGGGCACGACCTATCGATATGGCGTCAAAATCGAGCAGAATTTAAAACAAAAGATGTGACAATTTGTGCCCAGGAACCCCTCGCAGCAAAAACCAGGAAAGGGAGGCCCCAACCTACATAAAAAATGACATAGCAAAGATGGACAGTATCAAGACAACCATTCCAAGCCGCAAGAAAAGAAGGATATCGGAAAGACAAAGAAGGATACCAGGAAGTGGTGCGACTTCCATAAGAGCCCTTGGCATAACATTGTTGATTGTTGCTTAAAGAAGTCGTTGGTGGTCGAAGTGAAAGCCTTTGAATCAGATGTGGGTTCTGACTCTGAGTCAGAACCAGAAAGGGGAAGACAGATCATTGATGCGGAGCCCAGTGCCACCATTGCTACCACCAAGCTCCATCCTAATGAACCAGACGAGCTAGAAGAAGGTGAGCGCCTTTTCCATTCATAGATGTGGGTAAAAGGCACCCCAATGCACTTCATCGTTGATAGCGGTAGCCAGAAGAACCTTATCTCAGCAGAGGTCATCAAGCGGTTGGCCCTGCCGACAACGCCGCACCCGCATCCCTACACCATTGGATGGCTTCGCCAAGGAATCGATCTTCGTGTCAGCCAACAATGTCAATTGTCATACGACATCAAGCCCTTCAAAGACGAGATATTGTGTGATGTTGCTCCTCTCGAATTTTGTAATGTTCTTTTGGGAAAACCTTATTTTTGGAAACGTCATGCTTTATATGAGTCTAGGATCGTAGTGTTATTATTACTTTGAACAAGAAATTGTACAGGATAACCGAGACAGACCCTCCTAGTGCTATTTCCCTGATCTCTGCCAAGCAATGCAGGAAGTTCATCTCTCATACCAGGAAATTTGTCTTCTTCGTGATTCTCTCTCAAAGTAAGTGTCTCCCCACCGATCTCCCCACCGATCTCTCCACACAACAGAAGCAAGTGGATAAGGTCATGGAAGAAAACTCAAATGTCTTCTCCTCTCCTACCGGGGTACCTATGCACTGCCAGGTCAAGCATCCCATCGATATGCCCCAGGCACACTGCTACCCAATAGGCCGATCTACCACCACTCTCTGTTAGAAAACGAGGAGATCAAGAGGCAGATCCAAGAATTTCTCCACAAGAGTCACATCCATCCTAGCTCATTGCCTTGTGGGAGCTCAATCGTACTGGTACAAAAGAAAGATGGGACCTGGCGACTCTGCATTGATTACCGGGCCCTGAACAAAATTATAGTCCGGAACCAGTACCTGATTCTCTGAATCGACGACCTCCTTGATCATCTCATGAGGGCCAAATACTTCAGTAAGATTGATCTGAAGTCTGGCTACCACCAGGTCCCAATATAACATACATATGTATGGAATACCCCCTTCAAGTCAAAAGGAGGTCTTTTTGAATGGTTGGTCATGCCCTTTAGTTTGAAAAATGCTCCAACAACTTTTATGATGATGATGGACGATATCCTGTGACCTTTCACCAATACTTTTGTAGTGGTGTATCTTGATGACATCCTCAAATACAACAAGACTTGGGCGGAACACTTGCAACATATTCAATAGGTTTTGCACACCCCGCGGTAGCACAAACTATATGCAAAATTGGAAAAGTTCGCCTTCGGCATGGATAGGGTCCATTACTTAGGATACATCATTGATCAACATGGTGTTCATGTGGATCCAACCAAGATCCAAGTCATTCATGACTGGCTAGTCCCAACCACACTCTATGAGCTTCAGAGCTTCTTGGGCCTCGCCAATTTCTATCGTAGGTTCGTGTTGGGATTCTCTCATATCGCATGGGCCCTCAGCCAAGTAACCAGGGGTGGTGGTAAGGAAAAAATCGTGTGGGGCCTATCCCAACAACAAGCCTTTGATGAATTGAAGCAACATTTGTGCTCATCCCTGGTACTTTCATTACCTGACTTGCAACATCCCTTTGAGATCGAGACAGATGCTTCAGACTATGTTGTGGGCATCGTTCTCACTCAACACGGCCACCCTGTGGCGTATCATAGTGAGACACTATCAGATGATGTCCATAAGTACCCTACTTACGACAAAGAAATGTATTCCATTGTGAAAGCCTGCCTCCATTGGAGACATTACATTCTGGAGAAGGAGACAGTCATCCACACTGATCACAAGCCACTACAGTTCATGCAGACCCAAGGAAAATTGCAGAATGACCACTATCAGAAGTGGTCCACATACTTACAACAGTTCCACCTCAACATCAAGTATAAAACATGAAGTACCAACCGATTTGTTGATTGCCTCAGTCGATCTCCAGTCGCAACACTCAACACGGTGCTAGAATCTTGCGGCCATGAGACCTCTAGATGGCCCCACCTCTATGAGATAGACCCTGACTTCTCCACCACCTACCAAATGTTGGGAGAAAACTCAGTGGTTGCTAATTTCCATCTTCAGGACGGGTTGTTGTGTCATCTGGGCCATCTCCGCGTTCCATCAAGCGAGCGCATGAAGCTGATTTGGGAAGCTCACTACAGTCGGGTGGCAGGACACTTTGGCGTCGAAAAGACAGTGGAAGTGCTGCAAAAACATTTCTACTGGCTGAAACTTCGACATGATTTCGGCAAGTATATCAGGTCCTGCACTACCTGCTCTATTGCCAAACTGAACACTAAGAAACAGGGCCTATACACCCCTCTTCCTACTCCTGACAAACCATGGGAATCCATCTCCATGGACTACATGTCAGGCCTCCTGTCCACCAAGAGGGGAAATGACTGTGTTTTTGTGGTTGTTGGTCGCTTTTCCAAGATGGCGATTATGACCGCCTGTAAGAAGAACATCACTGTAAAGGCCATTGCCAAGCTCTTCTTTGAATGTGTCTGGGTACACTTTGGGATCCCGCAAACCATTGTCTTAGATCAGGACAGTCGGTTCCATGACACATTCTTAGTGACCCTCTGGTCACTGCTGGATACCAAGCTCACCAAATCCACTTCCTTCCACCCCCAGACAGATGGCCAAACTGATGTCATCAATCGGATGATCGTACATATCCTACACATGTAAAAATCCAAGCATCCCCGCACATGGGATGAGAGTCTTCCCTATATCCAACATAGCTACAACTGAGCCCTGCATAGCTCAACTGGCCACAACCCCTTTCAGGTGGGGTTGGGATTCCAACCATTGGGCCCCATGGATGTCGCACTACCCTTGGCGAACACCTCGACCGACTCATCTCCTCCTCCAACAGAAGCTGACAAAGCCACCTGGTTCATTTAGAGGATCCATCACATCCGCCAACAGGTTCAGGATATTTTACAGAAGTCCAATGCCAAGTACAAGGAGCGCCATGATCAACACCGGGTGCCACATAAGTTTCAGGTGGACGACAAAGTTTGGTTGCACTTGCAGAAAGAACACCTTAAAGGGCTCCATCGGAAGCTTCATCCACTCTGGTATGGGCCATACACCATCACCAAGGTTGTGGGTGACAATGCTTTTGCGCTCAACATTCCCCCTTTTCTTGACCTGCACCCAGTCTTCAACATGGCTCTCCTTTGGCCATATTTCCCACCATTATTGGAGACCTCAGAGATAACAGAGAAGTTGACACCAACAGAACTCAACCCTAACTGCATGCAACATGCATCCAGTGATCATATTGTGGATACACAGATCAAGGGCACCCGACAACAAAGGATCCATCTTTATCGAGTTGTCAAAGCAGGGCAACTTCTGCACCAAGGCAAGTGGCTCACTCGGGGCCACATTCAACAGAAATTTCCTCATCTGATGGGGGAACTCAGTGCAATGGAGACCATTTCTTCCTAAGGGGGGAGGATTGATCCATATGGATGTCAGTGGCCTCCCACCTATTCCAATTGATTCATTTTGGTATTTTTTTTCCTAGTTTTCGGGTCCCTGACTTGCGGGGTCGTTTTGAGCCCCTAAACAACGTTTTTAGGTATTGCTACAGTTGAAAATTTATTTTACTACATTACAACAAAATGTGTAGTCATCGGATAAACCTTTCCAATGGGCTATCGTGTGCCTAAAACGGAGATCATATGCAAAAGTTACGACCTCAGAAAGTTGACCGACTAACTTACCCAAACGAGGCCCACGTGACTTTTGGCGCTTCATCTCTTAGGGTTAGGTTTTTTGATATCTAGGGTTTTTGACATTTCTGTTTATTGTAAAAAGGCCTTCACAACCTCATTCTAATCATCTTCTTTCAAATGAACGCATCCGTCACATCTCTTCTCAGAGATAAGCCGCCACCATTCCAGCAAGCTTGTTTTCCGCTGCATTTTACAGTTTCAACTTATTTCCTTATTGAATAGAAAACCAATTTTATTGTATCTATGTTATTCTGTGTTAAGCGTATTTTAATAATTTGTATTCATTTCGTTCTGCTCATAAAATCTAGATCATTGGTATCAAAGCGGTCTGTATCTTGTCGTCTTAATGCATGTCTCCAATAAGGTCAAGGTACAAAAAATTGGGTCTCGAGCTTGTTTCTCTTGAGGACAAAAGCTCTCGCACGCCCAAACAACCTCTCATGGCAGGAGAAAATGAATATGAAGGGACAGGAGATCCTTTCAAAATGTTGCTTGAGGAAGCCCTCACGCAACAGAGGAATGAGATGATGGATAGTTTCGCGCAAATCCTCCGGCGGCTACCAACAGACGACACATCTTCCTCGAGCGGAAGCGTTGCCCCCTTCAAGGTACAAATCAACTTCGATATTCCTATATTTGAAGGTCAGATAGACGCAGATGCTGTAGACAAGTGGTTGAATCTACTAGAAGGGTATTTTTCTGTCCATAACTTTTCAAATAGAGAAAAAACTACTTTTGCACTCCTCAAAGCCGTTCCCCATGTCAAAGATTGGTGGGAAACTTTCTGTGAGCAAAAGGAAACGGAGGAACCCTCATTATTTTCAGTCACGGGCACCTGGGAATCCTTCAGGGATGCTATTAAGGAACAATACTACCATGTCAGAAATTATGACGGCTTGTATACCAAATGGACCACACTGCGGAAAGAAAGAGACCAAGCAGTGCCAGATTTCACAAATATCTTCCATACCCTGTGCACCAAGCTGGGTATCAAAGATTCAGAGCGACATATGGTGCTCTGCATAGATACATCCAGACCGAAATGGAATTTCTTGACATCTCATCCTTGGGCGCAGCCTATCGATATGTCGTCAAAATCGAGCAGGAGCTCAAACAAAAGACGCGACAATTTGGGCCTGGGAACCCCTCGCAGCAAAAACCAGGAAAGGACGACCCCAACCTACAGAACAAAGGATAGAGCAAATATGAATAGTATCAAGAAAACCAGTCCAAACCGCAAGCAAAGAAGGACACCGGAAAGACAAAGAAGGATACCGGGAAGTGGTGCGACTTCCATAAGAGCCCTTGGCATAACACTGTTGATTGCCGCTCAAAGTAGTCGTTGGTGGCCGAAGTGAAAGCCTCTGAATATATATATATATATATATATATATATAACCCAGTTTCTGAATTAAAAAATAAACTTTACAATAAGATGCCAAATCACAGAACCGGACCAATGCTTCCAAAAGGAAGATCCCCCTTTATCAATCTTTGATGCTTGCTTTTATGGTCATCCACAATTCAACTGCTGCTTGGATATGGTTACCTTAACATTTGGGTTGTTTTTATTGACTACTGAAAATATGGATGAAAATATGGATCTACTACTGTGCTCATGCCTTTGAAACTGAGATATTTACCTTCAAATTGGGAAAAATTGATTATAATTAGCCAAAAGATATCTCAAAATTTGGAGGACTCGATATTTGCAAAATTTGCAAAATGTGTTCAATCCTTGATTTAGAGGAATTTGGAATGATCAACATCTTCTTATTGTTGGATACTTTGCGACATGTATGCTTTCCTCTAGAACCCAAACATAGAAAGTCATTAAAAGAAGACTTAAATCTAATAAATGAAGGATAAGATCCATAATTATAGCTAAATCCTATTTTCGAGGTCATACTTTGACTGCTCAAAATTTGGGATTTTGATCATGACAGGTAGACTCAAATTGTATCAACTTAGCAAAAATATTCCCAAAACAAGATAATTGTCATCCTCGTTGCGTTATTTAAAAAAAAATGATGAAACTATAAATTCTTTGCACATTCGGTAGCGAATGCAGATTTTCCTATACAAGAGGCGCTACCAAATTTCTTGTAGCGGCTTTTTGTAGCATATTTTATCTTTGACTGATTTCTTCTGACACAAACCTCAGCTCCAACCATACTTGATGTTGCCTGGACAAAAAATTGAATTGTTGCCAATGATATGAAATCTTTACAAAAATCTGAATCTTTTAAATAAGGGCTCCATGTATATCACATTAAGAATACTAGCTAAAAATGCCTTGTGTAATTACAGATCAAACCATATTTGAAATGATGGCCTTCAATTGAGAATTTTCTTCCTTCAATTGGCCAAGAGATCATTAGAAAATCTATCCAAATGTGACAAGTTCCCAGTTCGTAGTATTTCCTGGGAAACATGATGTTGAAACCACCGGAGAATTTATGTATTATCCATGATTTGGAGGAATTTTAAAATAATTCATATCTTTGCCAAATATTTTGTCACCAGGAAGTATTTGGTATAAATCCTAAGACGTGTCATAAAGATCATCATCCTTAGCAAAGCTATCAAAGGTCATGTCTTGTGATGTCCCAACAATGTAGACTAAATTTACCTCAATAAGGTTTCTCCTCTTTGGCCTATCTCTGTCCTTCCTCGATCTCTGCATTCACCAGCTCCACTTCAAATAATTTTCAACAAATGAGCACGCTGACCACATTTTAAGCACTGTGAAGTGTCAGCGCCACAACGATAATCACCTTCCTGCTCGAACTCATCACATCGTTTTGCACATTCTACAATCTGAAAGATTTGTAGGTTGGTCTAATAACAATGTAGTTGCAATTGATATGCCTATACATCAAATACATGTACATTTGAAAGAATAGGTTGCATTGGAGAGCATTGCAGAGGGTTGGTATTATGTTTAATTGTGCTTGCAAAGGCACTTGAAACTTCTCACCTCTGCCAATTTTGAATACGACCATCATCTTTGCAACTTAATAACAATAAATCCTCGCTTTCACTATACAATTTGAGGTCATATTCAGGATCAGTGGGTCCTGGATGCGATATTGTGGTACTCAATGGAATTTATACACTCTTGACACATGGTATTTTCCCTTGACATCTGGCTCACATCTGGGTGCTCGCTTTGTGATTCTCAACCACACTTGAGTAGTCACTTTGATATTTGGTCGTTTTCATCTTAGTGCTTGGGACGGGCTCCTCCTTTGTGCCTCTCCATGACACTTGGTCGCTCAATATGTGAGCATTGCCTTGGCATTCAGTGTGTATGCATTGGTGGAATCGTTGTCGATCATTTTATTGATTTTGTATATGTGGGATATATCCCACATGCAATAGATTAAAGAGTTTAGACATGTTTATATAGTTGAGCGCCCGCATAATTTTTCGACTTGTAGTGCAAGAGCTTTGGCCCCTTATATGAGGGTGCTACTTTGATGATTGCTAGTTGGTTCTAATGATTGCTAGGTGCAGCATAGACTTGGATATTGGGTTCTCGGCCCAATATTTTGTCAAAACCAACAAAACTTCAGCATATACCCGAGAACCTTAAACATATATTTTAGTAAAAATTACCAACAAAACTTCAGCATATACCAGAGAGCCTTAAACATATATTTTAATTTTAACTGAAATAAACAAAATAAAAATAAAAATTAAGTGCTAACACTGGCTCCAGGGGATGGTGCCCTCCCTGCGAGGCTCCAAGAACTTACAGACCCTGTGCCTTTATCTTGTAACCACGCCTACTTATAAAATCAATCGACACACTGCACCCAAACTGCCCTGTATGATGAAACTAACTAAATGATCAATCTGAAAAGAAAATGACAAGCATCTGCACCAGTGCTTTTCCATTGGGCTATGGAGTCATATTTAATCTACTCTAATGCAATTCAAGTGCTCAAGAAACGAGCTTATTTATGTACATGTCTTACACTAATCACATGAACTTTTCTTAATCAAGTGTAAACAAATTTCCAGTTCAACCATTCAAGTAGTTGATTGACTAACTGAACTCTTTGAAAATGCTTCAACACAATAAAATCTTGGAAATAAATCGGCCACTCATCTAAAACTTGATCTTCAAATTCACAGTGAAACAATGGCTGAAACTTTAAACTAATGAAATCCTCCATATAGATGGCCATAGGATCTTCAAAAATATGAAAACCATACCTTACTAGATGATCCATAAAACATTCTTCAATCTAATTTTCATGGCTGATGATCCATAAAACATTCTTCAATCTAATTTTCATGGCTGAATTGTTCCTACGGGTTCTTTCTTTTATTGATGAAGTCACACTGCTTCAACTATGATGTATCAAATTCATGGTCACAATAAGAAACTTCTCCACTCTTAATAACAAAAGAAAACAATACTTCCTTATGCAAGTCACTCAAAATCTCAGCTTCATTGCTCTCCAGAAAATTTGATTCATAGTTGTCATATATTGGTTTGTTGTTGTAAAATGGCATATGTGCTAATATAGAAATTTGATCCTCATCATCTGAGTACTTATTAAAAACAGGTCGATCTTCATTGATATTAGAAACAGTAAATACATATGAGACAATGTCAAATGCATCTACAAAATTACTATCAACAGCTTGAGCATTAAAACAATCCTGAAATTCCTCTTGAATGATGGATTCTGCATAAGATTCTGTAATAGAAATCTGCTAAAAAGACAACTGGTCTTCATAATCAATAAGTGGAGTTAGCACATCATCACATTCATCATAAACATGAAAAACATATAGTAGTTCAGGGACCTGTCTATCTGCTTCTTCTCCATTCTCTTCTGAAATCATATAATTATGAAGACAACTAGGAACCTCTTGAAAATCATGGGGAATAATTTCTTCCACAACAATTTATTCATTACAAACATCATCTTCGTAATCATAAAAAAACATTTTGATCTGAATTTCTGGCAGATTTTTTAAATTGACCATGTTCACAAAAATCTTCAAATAGAAGCTTAGCTGAGAAAATAATCTTACAATGTTTATGAAAAGCTACATGAAATTCTCTAAATGAGAAAATACTGGAAGCAGGTAAAGATTGGTACCATTGTCGTGCATCACCAACTAATGAATACATGAACATCTTCATGAGGACATATTCATGATAAATACCCAACTGATTCATAATTTCATGAAAATCAAGCAAATGTTCTGCAGGATGATCATCCTTGTTCTCTCTAAATCTGGGAAGACAATCTCCCCACTCATCCATAATAGGAACAACATTAGGAAAACCAAGAATAGCTGAAAAATCAAATGGTGCAAACCTTTGAGCCGAAATAGCATCCATTGCTTTTGACATTCTAACCCAGTGAAGTTGCTAATGGATTCTTCAGTCTTGGAGTCACCAGGTGAAAAATCTGCAGTCAAATTCTATGCCTAATTCTTGTTCATCGTCAAGAAATAGAACCGATCGTTGTTGTACACCTAGGGGAGATAACTTTGTTCCTCCGCTCTCGACAATGGTGCCAAAAGATGTTAGCGCTTGATATATTCTCGACTGCAAGAGGAACTATGCCAAACACATCTTGAAAGAAAATTGTGTGTTTGTTTGTTTGGGATGGTAGATCAGGTAAACTGAGACTGGGATATAGGATCAAAGGGAGCTCTCTGACTCATACAATACATCCATGAACAGAAAGTAAGTGAACTTAATTCTTAGATAATTAGGATAAAATGGTGAAAGAGGGAAGAAATGAGAAACACATATATATGAATATATTAATCTCAGAAGCTACTCAATCAATACATTCACAAGAATAAAGATCCAATAATCAGAAATGCTTTCCAATCAAGAATACAAATACATAAATGAAATTTATGAGGAATGGGAAATCACAACAAATGCTTTGCTGCTAAGGAATCCATAGAACACAGATCATTAATGAATGCTTCATCAACAATCATTCCATTTAAGTAAGAAGAAAATGGGTATGAAAGAGTACAGAGACACACAAGTATGAAAATAAATTCACAGAGATACTTTGATAATGAGACATATGTATTAAATCTGGTTTCTAAATAAAAAGATAAATTTTACAATAAGATGCCAAATCACAGATCCGAACCCACTCTTCCAAAATGAAGATCCCCCTTTATCAATCTTTGATGCTTGCTTTTATGGTCATCCAAAATTCAACTGTTGCCTGGAAATGGTTACCTTAAAATCTGGGTTGTTTTGATTGACTACTGGGAATGTGGATCCGCTATTGTTCTCGTGCCTTTGAAACTGAGATATTTACCTTCAAATTGGGAAAACATGATTATAATTAGCCAAAAGATATGGCAGAATTTAGAGGACTCTATACTTGCAAAATATGTGTTCAATCCTTGATTTAGAGGAATTTAGAATGATCAACATCTTCTTATTGTTGGATACTTTGCCTGTATGCTTTCCTCTAGAACCCAAACATAGAAAGTCGTTAAAAGAAGACTCGGATCTAATAAATGAAGGATAAGATCCATAATTATAGAAAAATCCTATTTATTAAGGATAAGATCCATAATTATAGAAAAATCCTATTTTCCAGGTGATACTTTGACTGCTCAAAAAATGGGATTTTGATCATGACAGGTAGACTCAAAGTGTATCAACCAAGTCACAAAAAGATGCCCAAAACAAGATAATTCTCCTCGTTGCGCTGGTTTTTCAAAAGAAATGATGAAATTATAAATTCTCTGCACATTCGTAGCGCATGCAGATTTTCCTATACAAGAGGCGCTACCGAATTTCTTGTAGCATCTTTCTGTAGCATATTTTAACTTTCACTGATTGTTTCTGACACAAACTTTTCTCCAACCATACCTGATGTTTCCTGGACAAAAAATTGAATTGTTGCCAATGCTATGAAATCTTTACAAAATTCTGAATCTTTTAAATAAGGGCTCCATGTATATCACATTAAGAATACTAGCGGAGAATGCCTTGTGTAATTACAGATCAAACCATATTTGAAATGATGGCCTTCAAGTGAGAACTTTCTTCCTTCAATTTCCCAAGAGATCAACAGAAAATCTATCCAAATGTAAGTTCCTAGTTCGTAGTATTTCCTGAAAAAACATGATGTTGAAACCACATGAGAATTTATGTATTATCCTTGATTTGGAGGAATTTTAAAATAATTTGGATCTTTGCCAAATATTCTGTCACCAGGGAGTGTTTGGTCTGAAGCATAAGAAGAGTCATAAAGATCATCATCCTTAGCAAAGCTATGAAAGGTCATGTCTTGCGATGTCCCAGCAGTGTAGACTAAATTTACTTCAACAGGGTTTCTCCTCTTTGCCCTATCTCTGTCCTTCTTCGATCTCTGCATTCACCCACTCGACTGGAAATATTTTTGAACAAATGACCATGGTGACCACATTTTAAGCACTCTGAAGTGCCAGCCCCACAATGACAGTCACCTTCCTGCTCGAACTCATCACATCGTTTTGCACATTCTACAATCTGACACATTTGTCAGTTGATCTAATAACAATGTAGTTGCAATTGATATGCCTGTAGACGCCGAAGAGAGTTTTGCTCCAGTAATTCCCACCAAACCTTCTTCTCATCGATTGGGAGCGAGCTAAAGGATCCATTCAGCAATGGTATAAGCGTATGGAAATGATGAAGGTGCAAAAATCGTAACTATCAAACCCTTATTCCAAAAAGTCTCCGCAGGTCTGGGGCTCCTTCGAATGTTTGTAGGACATTAAACCCCGATTCGAAGAATTCCAACCAAAATCAGAGATCCATTGTGAAGATTCCACTAAAAATCGTTCCCTAAAACGTTGAAGGAAATCCATAGGTGAAATCGTTTCCATCAGGGCATGATTCTGAAAAATGCATGTGAAATAGGTCCAAAAGACCCCCGATTCCAGAACGCTCTGGCGAATTGGAAGCCCCGTCACAATATTTGGGAGGGTGGGCGAAATAAAAAGGAAACGGATCCGTCAGAACGCTGTTCAATCTATAGAACAGATCCTGTTCAAGCAAGATCAAGATTTATTATTGTCTACTGTTCTCTTTATATACCGCTTCTTCATTCCTTTCCTCAAAACATGTGGGACATCAACAATGCGCCATGTCTTGTTATAATTATTGCTAATTTTGCCATTATCGCTCCTCTTTGCCTTTCGACTATCCCATAAAATACAACCAGAAATTTCTCTTGTTTTTTTTATCCTTTTCACATTAGACTCCTATAAAAAGGAGAGAGGAAAGTGTGATATCTCATTGTGATATTATGGAGTTAGCATAAGTGAGTAAACACTTGTGTTAGGAGGATCACAATTTTAGCAAGGAGATTTCGACACCTAGGCAATCTGGCCTAGGGTTTTTGGACGTTTATTTTTCTATTCTTGGCAGAGAGATCACATGTGTGAGGCAAGGTAGGTTGCACGTGTGGAAGAGAAAGGCTACAACATAGAATAACATACCACACGTGTGGTACAAATTGTACGAATCACATGTGCGAACCGTACAGTTAGCCGCACAAGTGGTACGGCCTGAACAAGCCGCACGTGCAAACATGAAGAACATGCCGCAAGTGTGACAGACCCGCACATGTGACAAAAATGTACAGATCACACGTGTGACAGGTTCGTACAACAAGATGACGTCAACAACATAGCAGGGTGACATCAACGAGTTTGCAAGTGATAAGTTGTTCTAGAAATTTGTTGAATATTTGGTATTTCAAAGGATTGGTTTTGTCCTCAATTTTGGTGATTTTGTGACAGCTGGGAGGGATGATTTTTCCCCAGGAAATTTCTGAATTTGTCATTTTTTAGAACATAAAGTTTTATGTCTCAAGTGCATGGATGATTTATCTCTTATCTTGTTGCTTCCACTACTATATTTTTCTGTCAATAATTTCAGTGTAAAATTGTTCAGTGATAACAACTAGGGTTTAATGTTTGGTTCACTTGGAAGTAATTTTAAGATCTGAAATTAGTTGCATGAAAAATTGATAGGCCTATTAGTGCAAATACATCACGCAACAAGTGTGGCCCATTTACATGTGCGACATGGGCCTTCAAGGAAAACCACTAATCGTAATCATTTTCCTTTGGCTAATTTGTATCAGTGAGTGGGTATTATGCCATCAATATCACCAAGGACTTGCACATGGCCTAAACTACTTATTTCTACTTCGAAGGTGGGTGGCCTAACATCCAAGGGTCGTCACCATTAAATTATGACCCCATTGGCACATTTTGTTGATGCATTTCTAATGAGTAGTATCATGAATTCCCAAAGATTTGTACCTTATCACAACATCAAGGTAAATGTTGTATAGTTGTGAGACTAGACCAAATTAACATAAGTTGTCAATAACACCACTCAAGGTTGAAGTTGTAATTTCATTGCTATCAATCCACAGGGTTGATCCCGATTATGTCTCTATTGACAATTTCTTAGGGACCCAACTTAACGTCTAGCTATACTCCACAAATTTATGGTGTCAAATTTTG
This sequence comes from Picea engelmannii, assembly GCA_009831015.1. Taxonomy (NCBI): domain Eukaryota; kingdom Viridiplantae; phylum Streptophyta; class Pinopsida; order Pinales; family Pinaceae; genus Picea; species Picea engelmannii. The sequence continues at coordinate 551,833 of ML776714.1, read as the reverse complement.
GAATGAGGCATGCATTTACAATCCTTGATGCATCAATTGTTTACACAAACTAGCACATGGAGCCTCTCCTAAATGTGGGGGATTTTCAAATCTCATTTTCAAAACCAATATGCTCATTTTGAGGATTCTTAGGAATGCCCTAATTTTCATTCCCAACTCAATTCCCTAAACAAATAACATATAGTTATGAAATTGTGTTGGAATGAACCAATTTGACTCTTGACAAATTCATAGGTAAACTCACCATTATCATTACTCTCAAACCATGAAGCTAGCTCATGTTTTGTCGTCTCCCACATGTTGATTTCTAGGGACTTTGTCATCACTTGAATTTTGTTTTCTATTTACTCTTGATAGAAATACAACAAAATTTTGTTTTTAATGGCATGGCTATACTAAAAGAGGCTCAAGAATTGTAATCCATCTCATATTCACAATGCAATGCTGAATATTTATGGAACTAGACCAAATTAATGCAACTTGTCTTGGATGAATCTTATGGGAAAATTTGCAAGTTTGTGTTGTTGCCAAAACATGAGGCTAATCCGAGTTTGGTTTTGGCCCACAATTTTATTTATAGACTTGAAATTTGCCAAATTTTTCATTGTCTAATTATGCTCCATGAAGTTATAATGACAAGATTTGGGATCAAGTTATTATTTCCAACGTTTAGCAACAATGTCAAGTGAACAAGGGATTATGATCTCCTAAAAGACAAAAAAAGAATCATGTTTTTCTATGGAAAGTTTGTCTGAGGGTTTCTATGAAATGCCAAAGTTTTGGTCCCTAAATCATCTGCGCATAAAAATAAATTATAGTTACAATACTAGATCATTTTCACACAAATTGGCACTCGCATCCATAGATGAAATTACAAGTTGCATTGCTCTCTAAGCATGAAGACAATATGAGTTCCATATTGTCCTATCATTTAGCTCCTGAGAATACTAACAACGTTCACGATTCAATATTTCATTTCCTTTTCCCAGGATATAGTGATTGGTTTATACTCAAGTCAGTATTGTCAAAATCTCATGTTATTAAGGAAGTTAGGATCTTGTGTATCTTCCAAAGGCATTTATGTGTCTTATTTTTCATGAATGTGTTTGTATTGAAGAATTTACAAATTAAAAACATTACATCTCAACTAGGATTCAAAGTGAAACGTCATATATGAAACTAGGAAAATTTTATATAATGGGACTTTGATAACTTTCTTAGGAAAACTTACAAGTGATACTCCCTGCAAACCATGAGTTCAATCCAAGATTTGTTTTTTCTTTGATTCCCAAGGATCCTAACCACTGCTAAAATTTCCTTGTCACTATCCATTCCATGGAGATATAGTACCACAGTGTGAAATCAAGGTATTAGTTTCAAAGTTTGATAATTTTATCAAGTGGACCTAGGCCTTTCATATCTCTAAAACCAAGTGATGTGGTTTAGTTATATAGAGATTAGTGTGTTTGTATAGAGATTCACTTCAAAGATCAACTCTATGGATAAATGGTGTAGAATTATGAAATTAGACAAATTGAACAAATTTTTATTTTATAACTACATTGAGTAATTGTGCAAACAACATTGCTACCATACATTGAGGCCAATCCAGGTCTTTATCAGCAATGAAATTATCTACATCCAAATTTTCATTATACATCTTTGATTCATGGGGATACAACAAAATGCTTTGCAATCGAGAAAAAAACATTGTTAAGCATTGGAAGATTCAAAAGCTTTGTTAGGAAAACAAGGGTCATCTGGATATCTTAAGCCACAATGTAACTTAAATTTTTAAGTTAGCTTACATGGTTTTCTTAAGGAACCATACAAATTCCCATTCTTCATTTGGGTTGTACCAAGAGAATCGAGGTGCATTCTTCACCCTAGCTACAAACATTTGGGTTGCACCTTTATATTCTATCGATGAACTAGTTCATATTCTTGTTGCAATAATTTTTACCAAGGTTATGTGTACTCTTGATATAGAGAAAAATCCTCTTTGCAACCTACATGCGACTTTTTTTGGATCTTGCATGAACCTAGAGACCGCGATTGAAATAAAATAGAATGGCGAAAGTTGCCCATTAAGAGTAGCCTCAACTTTTGAAGAGTCACACTCAGTTAATGTCACTATCAACGAATATGGAGTGGCAAATGGCTTACAACATTCCACTTTGAATCTCTTCTACAGATCCAAAGCATACTACTTAGGTTGAGAAATAAAGAGATTGTCATCCATCTACAAGATTTGCATGCCCAGAAAGAAATGCAACGGACAAAGGTCAGTTATTTCAAATGTATCTTTCTACTTCTTATTCAAGCCATTTTTCATAGAGGCTTTCATATTCTATTGTTGTTCTTGGATTAATCACTTCTTCATCTTTCTTCTCTTCACCTCTTAGCTAGGGTTTCCTAGTGGAGAGGTTCATATCTACATCATTCTGATAGTTTGATTTATAAGCTTTAACTTCTAGCTTTCTGAGGACCTTGCAAGGCCCTTCCTTCTTAAATTTCAACTTGTTGTACTCTCGACGAGGAGACATTTTTTTCCTCGAATAAACCATAACTAGATGACATTCTTGCGAAAATCCAAGCGCCGGGTGACTAAAGTCCTTGTGATCTCAATTAAATAAATAATTGTTGAATTTAATAAATGCTGAAATTAAATTTCAGACCATAGCATTAATCCCACAATAGCTGGAAATTAAATAGCGGAAGCAAAAAAATCAATTTCACACATACACAGGTAATTAGTCCTTCAAAATGATCTTTTCATTCCTTCAAAGAACTTACAAGTAAACCTCCACAAGTTGCTTAAAACCAACAGCTGCATGGTTATGAAAATCACCCTGAACTGAGCTTGTATAGCCTGACTGAGAGGTACAACCCACTGGAAAAAAACAGAAACAATAGAAAATTGTTGTATGGCCTGTAGGACAGCCTGTACGAACTTACTTACGGCTGTACGGACTGTTGTATTGAACTGCATGTTACCCAAAAACACCTCTTCCCTCACTGCCTGCTTTTTCTCTCTCAGTTACTTAGCCTTCTTAATTGTTCATGTGTTCTTGTGTGTTTAAATTCTCTATCTTGACCTATTTTTTTAGTTTTAGCTGAGACCAAAACCTTACTCTGTTTATGAGATTACTTCTACATGCATGCATGAAATACACTTTTTAGACTCAACTGCTAAAATGAAGACTCACTTTTTAATTAAAGTGAATTACAAAATAAAATTTACTTTTCAAAAATATAATTACTTTTCAAAAATATCTCAAGCTACTTCTTGCACGTTCACAAAGAACTTGTGCGGAAATTCTTGTCTGAGTTATAATTGTCAACACTTCTAAGAACATTAATTGTCACCTTAAAGATCAACATTTTCTTTGTATTTGAGATTTCTTTGTTCCAATTGAGTTCTTACTTGTTCATGTAACTCTTGTATTTGTGTTGTAAATTTCTCAATATCAACAGTATAGTTGTAGGTGACTGTCTGGAGCTTCTTTTTAGGTTACAATAATGAAGAAATTGGGGAAGGTATTACTTTTTATATTCCATGGCTAGAGGATCATAGTACTAATATTAACAACACTATTTCTCGTTATTCATGCAACATTGAATAGTTTCAACAAAGGTAGGCAACCATGCTAGATTTAATCTTGAGTGTAGTCCACAAACATTTACAATTATGTATTGTAATTTCCGGATTGATGAGGATTTAAGATTTCACCATTTAAATTTTCTACTTGTCATTTGAATTTTATAGTAAAATTTTCTTTCAATGTACTTCTCTATTTAGTATAATAGAAATCTATCTTGCCTTATGAGATTGAAAAATGGCCACAAGGTGCCTTGGAAATACTCCAGCTTTGGACTTGGAGGGAAATTCTACAAATATTATGTGCAAGGATAAGCAAGGAGAGGAAGTAGACATCTCTATCACGATGTAAAATGATAGAAAAACGTTCAAGAATAGTGTCACTAAAGGAATCAATGCAACAACATACTAAGCCAGTTGCTCTATTGCACTCATCGATAGATAACACTCAAAACATATATTTACCCAACATCACAAATTAGATACATTTTGGGCTTTTATGGGACAACACAATATACACAACTCAACGAGATGCATGTTTTTGTGCTTGAGTAAAATGATAAGTGAGATACACCTAACTCCGAGCAAGAGATTGGACAAATTTTTTTAGCACATAAAGAGACCATAACAATCATGGTAAGAGGAAGGTCTTGGCAAGATACATTATGTGCTTGGCAAGATGCACTCCCATGTTCTCAAGTGAATTTTTTTTAATCACAGAGAAAAGCCGCATTAAAAAGCTATGAGTGCTAGAAACAGAGGGCATGTTGATGGAAAAACATATAAATATACCGCTCTACAAAAAATTCTAGACCAATGCTTGGGAAAAAGTGTAAATTAATTTTTTTTTAAACCTTGAGCAAAGCCTTTGGGTTTATTGTCAAGCAAGGGAAATTGTCAAAATCCATGAAGTATGGGAGCAATATATTGTGCTCCACATAAGGCCAATGCTTAATGAAAATATGTAAACCAGTACATAGGAAAAAGTGCACACTGCACAGTGAAACTTTGTAATACCGCAATTATGACCCCTGGAATGTATTGGATCAGATTATGTATAAATTGTAAACATGTGTTTCTATAATGATCAGAGTCAAGCCATGTAAGCTTAAATAATTGACCCCGGGTGTAAATGATGTAAATATTTAATAATGATTTCTAATGCGGAGCTCGAGGCCAAGGCCCAACTAATGAATGGCTATGTATGTATGATGTAAATATATTTATATGGACTATGTGGTAGGCTTGCCACTACGAACACAAGCTATGTAAATATTAATGCTGGAGTAATAATATATAATGGTTTAAGATGGTTGTAGAGAGCATGAGAGGGGATATGATTCACCAAAGGGGAAGAGGAAAGAGGGCCTATGGGAAAGTAAATCCTATATTTTCAAGTGATATCCTTAGATCTCGTATCCTTTCCAGCATATGTTTTAAATGAATCCATTTGTTAGCACTAGAAGTCATGCCTAGACTGTTGTAGATGTAAGCCTAATACCCATCAAAATTGTGAATAATAATGTTTTAAAAGTGTGGCAAATGGGCGTGAAACTCAGTTTATGATGTCAATCACAAAACCCTCCATGAAATACACACCAGCAGGCAAGGCTTTGAATAGCTTCAAATCAGTGTTTAGAGATATAAGTGGAAGATATAAGACTTAGGGAGAAAGGTGAAATATGTGTATCATGTCACATCAAGTACTTCTGGAACATATATGGAAGAAATCTCATTGAATAAAAACTTCTTACTCAAAAAGAGAAAACACTTTGATCAACTTGCCTAAATTATCAACAATAAATCATTTATTGTAATAAGAAAGCAAGCATCATGATGAATCCTTCACCACAATAACTGGGAAAAACCTTCCACAAGTTGCTACAAACTCCTTGCAACATGAAGTAACCTTGGAGAAATCATATGAACATGCTAACTTAGGTTATAATTGTATGCAAAAAAATTAACCATGACAAAATTGATGTTGATGTGAAGTATTATCTTGTATTCAGCCTTTTCTGGTACTCCTTCTAGTAGCCACCTTAGCCAACATATCTAGATTCCTTTTTTCTACTTTCTCTTTGAAGGGCTGCAACTCTTCTTTTAATTTTCTTGATCTCAACTTGGCAAGCTCTCTTCTGTTTATACACATTTTTGAGTTTCTTATGAAGGGGTAAATACCTCTTAGCCATGTATCTTGCTTTATCAATAGTGTCCTCATATAGGTCTAACATATCCTTCAACTTGATTTGGGTCTCCAAATCCTCCTTTGTGTATCTTCTATCCTTGTTGACTATCCATGATGACTGTTTTGAAAGCATCCCGTACCTGCTTATGACAGTTTCTGTTTACAAAGTTGGCACAACTTAGGGTTTACTTGAATGAATGATTTATGCACAACAATAGTGTGAGGATGAACAAGTTGCAAGTAGAAAGTGATAAAAGAGAAACAAAAATTCAACTAGATGAAAACTGCAAACAAGGAGAAATTGAAGCATCTTTGTGTAAAAAAGAGGTTTTGCAGCACGCTAGTTAAGTTCACAACGCTAGTTTGCAACGCGAATTGAACTAGATTTTTATGAAAAGCTTGCAAGATTTTCCACATTCGAGGAGAAACATATGAGTTGACAGGTTAAAACCTCAGACCTAGATTAATATTAACTGAAAATGGTTTGATCTATCAAGAGACAGAGGGTTTGCAATGCCAGTTTGCACCGCATAATCTGTAGCACACAGTCTACATCGCAGAGTTGTAATGGGCAGTTTGCAGTGCATAGTTAGCAATGGATAATGTTGTTGTTTGCAAGAGGAAACTGTAATTTTTTGCTTTGGTATAACAATCTTGAAAATGGCCAGGGTTTAGGATACCAAAATTGTGGGTTTCAATGGTGCAGAGAGTTGGCAGCGCATAAAACATTTAACATTTTGCAGTGCAGGAACAATATACAACAGTTTGCAGTTTCAATCAACCCTCAAGCAACATGGAATCATCAAAGAAGTACCCAGTGTGTCTGGAAGTTGGGCTGGTGTCTCATGAACTTGATTAGGAATTAGGTGGAAGCATCCAATCCTTTTCATCTACTACAACCAGTTCACAGCGCCAATTTTCAAACTCTGGCAACGTGCTTCATTCAAACTGTTAGACTCATTCCTTGAAGCAAGTTGAAAATGATGAGATCTCCTCTGACACATTTTTAAAGTACAATGATGAGAGATTAGTGCATAAGGTACTTCTTGATACGTTGTGAACTTTCCTGTGAGTTTGCAGCAAGTAGATTTGACACTTGACTTGACCTTCAAACAATTGGAAATGACATAATGGAACCTTTTGTACATACCTTTGAGACAAAACATATGATGATGATAAGGTTAAGACCAAGGGTGTGGTCCATGTTGACCCTTATTTCTTTCATGATGATGAACAATATCGTGACACTGTAATGTTCATGACTTGGCTAGTCTAGGAAACGTTGCTAATGTGTGTGTAGGATCAATCGTTTACAACATATAAATGGTCATACAAATAATAAATACAACAAAGGACTGCAAAGTTTGTATTATGATATCTCTGGGGATTACAAAATGGTTAAATGTGGCTGAAAAAACTGACAATGCTCGACTAGATCAACATACAAAGGATCTTAGCCAGAATACAAATAAGCAACTAAAAGACAATACCCTGAATATGGGAGCACTGTGGAATCAATGGATGCGTTGGGACTATGGCAGCTCTGACGGTAACCGTTGGAAGTTTGGAAAGTTCGCCCTGGGAGATATACTTCTTGAAATGGCCTGAAAACTGTCCCAAATGATGCGCCTTGCTCTAGTCCTCAGTATTGGTATCTGTCGGACCCCTCTGCTGATGAATCTGGACCCCGAATGGATACCCCTGGGGGAATGCACCCCTCTTCTTCTGGAAAAATGCGTCCTAGTGATTCCACCATCAGAATCAGATGATATATGTCTCAAAATGACTGCCTTGGTCTACTGGGAAATGGGTCGAAAGGTTTTCCCTGAATCTAATCTGATGCTCGCTCTGGAACCCCAAATGTGTCCGCCAAAAGTGTCGCACGTCCAAGTCTGGAAAATGCGTCCCAGTTGATTCCTTTGTCAGAATCTGATGAGGAACTAGGAAAAAGATGTGCCTTTCCCTCCTCTCAAATGGGTTGGAGGGAAATCTCAAAATTCTCCCTGGATGGGATAATTCAACTAAAAACCCTCTCAGAAGATGCGCCCTCACTCTGGATGAATGCGCCCTTACTGCTGAACACTGTGTAATTGTTGCTGAAGAATGATGGAAGAACTGTGTGATATTCTCGGTGACTAGGGTGTGTCTCTCAACACCAAAATCAACCAACTGGTGTCTTCCTCCTGGAATCCACTGAACTATCTCTCCTGAGATGCGTCACTCTCCTCAATGACAAGTCATAATTTTCATAATGATGAGTTAGGTCTCTGACCCTTCCTTTATAGATTTCCAAAACCCTAAATCATGCTTAAACCCTAATTCACTGTTGACTTCCAAAACCCTAAATCACTGTTGAAACCCTAATTCACTGTTGACTTCTATTTTTAGCTCATAATGACTTAAAAGTGCTTTTAACCCATTTTAGCTCAATGCCACTTTTTGAATATAACACCTGTGACTGGAGTGACCTCTAGTAACCTTGTTTACCCCTCTTTGTCCCTGGATATAGTCTAACGAGGAGGTTTAGACCATTAAGCCTCCTTTCTGGAGCTCCTTTTTGGAAAGGGACATTATAGACACCAAGGCTCTTACAAAGACTAAAATCAAAACTATGCTCATGGAAGAATCAAACATGAGTTATGACATGAGATATAACTCAAAACCTAAAAATTTAAATACCCTATGACTCAAACCTATAAATCTAAAAATATTTTGACCCCTACACATCCTATGTGCTAACATCTGGCTCCACAAGGGATGGAGACCTCCCTATGAGACTCCAAGAACATGTAGTTCTAGTGTCTTATCCATTGGGAAATGAGTCATTATTAAAAGAAAATATAACTAACTATGAGAATGGTATTTATAATGAAATGAAGCCACCCATGGCTTTTAGAAAAAGTGTTTCTTTAGAAAATGCCCATTGACTGGGCCACCAAGAATATCAACATCTTCCAAATTCTGTAGCTTAAAAGTATTATTTTGCAAAACTTCATAAATTTTAAAAGGACCAACCCAAAGGGCTTCGAATTTACCATGTTTTCCCTTATATTGCCTTTGAGCATCCTATTTGAGTACCAGGTCTCCAAGCTGAAAATATTCCTTCTTCACCTTCTTGTCAAAAACATCTTTGAGTTTTTGTTGATGACTTTGTGCATTGTCAAAAAGTTGTTCTCTAGTTTGTTGTACTTCCACAAGTTGATGCATCCTCCTGATCATGTCATATGGTTCCCCTTCTTGGTCTTGAAGAAACTTTTCCACAGGTAAAGCTAACTGAGTAGGGAAAACAACTTCAGTTCCATAAACCAGCTGAAATGGTGTTGTGCCAATTGACCTTTTGGTGGTTACTCTATCTTCCCATAGGGAAAACTTCAACTTTGAATCCCATGACTTCTTATTATCTTCCAACAATTTTCTGATGATCTTCACTAAGATTTTTTTGGAGGATTCTGCTAATCCATTACCCTGAGGGTAATATGGAGTGGAGTGGATAATTTGAATACCAATTTTTTCACAGGACTTCACTAGGGGCTGAACCTTAAAATATGTTGCACTATCAGTGACAATTTTATTTGGGCAACCAAACCTTGATAGAATATCTTCCAAGAAACCAATAATTAATTTTTGTGTTGCATTTCTGGTGAGAATGGATTCTATCCATTTGGTAAAGTAATCATTAGAAGTCAAAATCCAATAGTGTTGGCCACTTGAGGATGGATGAATTTCTCCAAAAATTCTAGTCCCCACTGCTGAAAAGGGCCAGATACCACTATGGGTTTCAGAGGCAAAGATTTGAGATGTTGTTAGCCTAAGAATTTTTTACATTTGTCAAAAGTCTTGGTCTTTACACACACATCAATGAATAAACAAGGCCAGAAGTACCCATCTTTAAGTATCTTGTATGTTGTAGTCCTGCAGAAGTGATGACCTCCACATAAACTCCCATGAAATTCAATCATAGTTTGTTTTGCCTCTTCTGGATCTAAACATATTAAAAGAACCCCTAAAGGATCTTTCCAATAAAAAATCTGATCAAAAATACAATACCTGACTACTTTAAGTTTCAAAGCCCTTACTTTGATCTTCTCAAGTCCAGTGGGAGGTTGCAAATTTTGCAGGAAATAGATGAGGTCCTTGTACCAACTGCATTCTGCCAATTTTGAGTTGATTTGCAGGTTGTTGCTAGGAATATTAGATTGTTGATTTACAGAGTTAGCACTCATGAAATTTACTCCCAATGCCTTACAATTGGATTCAGCTAGCAATTTGGCTAAACCTTGACCTTTTACCAACTTGGTGGGTTTCACCTCAAGATCAAACTCAAAAATATTAGCAATTGTTGGCCCTTGACCAATTTTTGGGAGATTCTTGGTCATGTTGACCTATTTTGGACTTCGACTGACTGTTGAAGGAGGAGCACAAGACAAAGCAGAGATCACGGGATCTCTGTTGCGCCTCCTTCATTAACTTGGTGAGCAAAATGGAGGTGATTTCAAGCTCATTTGGGTCTGCTGAGCAGGAAAACTACAAAGGAAAGAGTTAGAGAAAGAAATAAAAACTAGAACTAAGAAATAAACTAAGAGATGCAATAAAAACTAAATTCATGAGCATAGGGAGATAGAAACAAAAAGAAGCATAAGACCCACGTCACCAATGTTGAGGTTGATCTATTAGTGAAAACAAAGAACCAAGAAGAAAGGGGACTATGAGTCCCTTCTTCCTCCAAGGGAGGGCTCTTGGACCCCCACTAGCTAGCTCTTCTTACAACAAAAGAAAAATGAAAATGGTGATGAAATAACTCTTTACAAATCCACTCAATGGTTGAGATGGATTGTCCAATGTAATGGTGCCAATATGTTTTTTCCAAGGATGGAGTCCTCAAAACAATATAGGCAACATAACATTACTTTGAATTTTTTGAGAAAATGAGGTGCATCCATGTCTTTTTATAGCATTCATTTGGGTTATTGTTTAACTACTTTGTAGTGTGAAAAGAGGCCAATTAGGGCATTATTAGGTCTTTGACCAGCCCACCAGTCGGATCCAGCCCAGATTTGAGGGTCAAATCGGCTTGGGAGATGAACCATAAGTGGGTGGGAGTCCGACCACTTTCATAAATGCGTCGTTTAGTAGGTGCGCAGTTTTTTGCGCTCACAGTCGCGCATCGTGCGCCTGTGCGCGATTTCTACGTTCCTGTTCCRCGCATGCGCACGCGCGCCCAATGTCTGCAAAGCGCTCTTCAATTTTTCACTACTCTGTATAGTTTTTGACCTTTTTTGAATGCTGTTGTATTAATTCATGTCCATGGATGACTTCATTACTGTTTGACGATGCTGAGTTCTTGTAACCATGTGCGGACGAAATTTCAGTGATAACAGATGCCCCCTGATGGATGAGGTTAGGAGCATACGTATAGCCGAAATTCATCAATGTTTCTTCTATTGAGAATGTTGTTGTAAGATAGAGCAATAGTGGGATCGTTCAGAGCGATTCGTTGGAGAAAAAAGGAACCGGTAGGACCCAACCTTCCATGAGGTGTGTAAAATAGAAAATTGTGTACAAACGAGGCGGGCATGCCCCATGCTCATGTTATGTAACTCCAAAAAAGATGACGGAAGTGTTGGTGTAGACAATTGCAGTGCCCTCGGGGGTGGTCGAAATAAAGGCAGAAGACAATTATGCAAATGAACATACTCTGAATAGCAGACAGTGATTGTGGGAATAAGTATCACCGATCATGTGGGCATTGAGAGTCCAGCCAATTTCAGAGGTCTTCGGCAAATGAAAGAACTAACGGCAATAGTCACAAAGTAAGACCCACCGTAACATGAGAAAGTGTTGGCGTCGAATGTTATGGGGGTCAATGACATCAGGGAGCAATGGTGTTTCACCCTGTGCCATCCGAGATCTCTCATTGAGTGGATAATGAGAATCAAGATATTGTCGCCCTTCTGGAAAACTGTGCTGATGTCGACAAAAAATGGGGGACGTGACTTCCAGAAGAAAATGGCTTCGTGAAATCTACTAGGTGAGGTGAGGAAGTGGAGGAGGTACATGAACGAATTCAAGATTTTGGAAGACTCAAGACTGCCCATGGTTGGAGGTAGTGGGAGATAAAAAGTGGCCACAACCATTCAACGAGGTCGAGTGTCAAGGGGACAACAAGACCGCGGATAAGGTGTGCCAGAGGCGGGACAAGGTGAACAAATTCAGAGAGAAGAGGTAAGTGGCCTGTGGGGTAATCTAAAGATATGGACGATGTCGGCAAGGGTAATTGGTAAGTAGTGCCCCAACCAAGGGTGACATGGGTTGCGTTTTTCCATAACAGGGAAAAAGGTCGCCAGAGGTGACGACAAAATAAAGGGAATATAACTGCTGGAAACAAAAGGTGTTTGTACAATAAATAAAGAATATTGTTGGGAGAAGTGTACAAATACAGAAATGGGTGCCCTAGTGTGATATGGTTGGTCTGGGTAGGGCGCAATGTGCTTGGAGAAATGGTGGAGGGTGGGGGCCCCATGGGTAGGTTTCTGTAGGAGGTAAATGAAATGAAGGGAAATTTGCAGATGGGAAAATTGATTGTGGATGAAATGGAAGGCTCATGATACTGCGGAGGTGCAGTAAAAAATAGAACCATGAAGAGATAATCTGGGAGTCCGTTGGGAAAGCTAGCAAAATGAGGAAAATGAGTATGTGGTCGATTTGTGACATGATGTAATACTATCGGGACTCCCATCCCTAAAGGTTGTGAAAAACGGCATGAGTGTCAGAAGTGCCAAAAGGTGATATGAATGGGACAACTCATGTGGGTGAGAATGCTATCGGGTGACAGTACCGAAGATGCAAATGGAGGTGTGGGTACTACAGAGTCGGGAAGGGGGATCCGAGAGGAAAATATCAGAGGGTGGGACTGGAAATGTAAGTGTGATACAGAGGGAAAGACTACATGCTAGTGCTGAGTGTATACCTGAAGGGGTTGTGTCGATGTATGATGATCAAGTACCTGCACACATGAAAACCAAATACCCAAAGTGAACAATGTCTGAAGATAATTGAAGATATGAGCATGTATTTGATAAACGTGAATATGCGTATGCGTACCTAACTAGTGGTATGAAAAAAAAAAAGGCACCCTGGGGGCTCGGGATGAAAAGAGGCCCAGGGACTGCTGTGATGTAGATGAAGGGATGTTGATCCTGTGGCTGAAGACAGATTGAAAAATGGACACCGTGGGCTCTCGGAATGGTGAGTGAAAGGTTGGCAAAAAGGCCTATATATAGCTGTAGGGCCCACATTGCCACCTCATTTGTACCTGCTGCAATAGTGACTGGACGAGCAATTTTCAGAGGAGATTTGGAGATTCGAGGAGGACGAGGCATCCGATTGGTGATTAGCGAGCGTCAGGTTAGTGGTCTGATCATCCTGCATAGAAATATGATTTCATTTTTTGGGCAGGGGCTGTACGGGGAGCCGTACAAAGAGATTTAGGGGATATGGGCCCCACATGCGCGGGCGATCCGGTAATAGGCGCGCACATGTGCGCGCCTGTCTACCGGATATACGTGCATGGGGGCACGATAGAGGGGATTTAAGGTGCGCTCTAAGGGCGCGTCTGTGGGTTGAACAGGCGTGCACGAGGGCACGTCTGTAGGTTGGATAGACGCGCATCTGTGCGCGCCTATATGGTGAATAGGTGCGCTTGGGAGTCCGCCTGTGAAGCAAATAGGTGCGCACAGATGCGCACCTGTTTAGTAAATAGGCACACACACATGCACACCTGTGTAGTGAACAAGCGTGCATGTGTGCGCGCCTGTGGGTAACAAAACCGCGCCAAGGAGGCAAGGTTGAGTTGTAAAAAGCGAGTCTTTTTTATGCTATTGATGGTTTCTTGAGCTGATATAAGACTCTTTGTTGTGTCTGCAGGTGGATGGTTGTGATGATGCCAGTGGGTTGGCGAGAGTGAGATGCCGTGGCCATTGAGGGGGCCAGTGTGCGTGCAACTTTGGCAGCCTGTGGGTTGCTAAATTTCTTCGAGTGCCCATTGATACAGGCGTAGGAGTATCTCCTGCAGTTCCTGATTCAGATTTGGAGTCCTGAACTCCACTGCTTCCTCGTGCGAGGAGAGCAGATTCCCTTCACTGCAGTGGAGGACGTATATTTCTTGACTGGGCTCCCATTTCGGGGAATGCCCTTACTGGTGGATTCGGTGCTGCCTAGGGATACAACGCTAGCGACTATTGGCCAGAGATATTGTTCAGGTCAGAACTTTATGTCCGGGACGGTGGTGAGCATATCGTCTATTGATTCCCTGGTGCATCACTGCATAGAAGTGATGATTGTGCAAGTATACGGGTCGCTGGCGACCCAACGGATCAACGGTGGCTAGCTTCTGGTGCTGGAGAGAGTGTTGGCCAGCGAGCGTTTTTCCTGGGGTCTAACGTTGCATGCGAGGATGGTGGGGCAGTTGGACCACTGTCGGTCCACGAATATGGGGGATTTTGCCTTCGGGTCCATCCTGGTGGCTTGGTTTTTAGAGAGGGTGCCGATGTTGCGCCCGAGGATTCTATTGGGTGCGCCTAGGGCGCAAGAGCCGTGGCTGAGGAGGTGGTCGACTCTGTTGCTTCGCCACGGTGGTGGCGAAGGTGGCCACTTCTTTTTGGCATAGGCAGCGTAGGTATGGCGGCAGATGCCGCAGGTAATTTTACGTTACCCCTATACCGGGGTGGACTTCCGGGATGATCCGGACATGGTGCTACCTCTAGGGGAGGTTTTTGACCATCGAGGTATGTTTTGATGTTTATGTTTTTTGTTTGTTGAGATAGCAGTCCATATGTATATGATATAGATGCTGATACTATCTGTTGTTTGTGTGCATGTGCAGATGTGGCACCTCGCGGGCGTGAGGTGGAGTTGCAGAGAGCACCGACTCGTTGGGATCCAGAGAGACTGCCGCGGGGAGAGAGACGTCGGCGTGAGGACGCCGCAGTGCGACCAACTGAGCTAGAGAGGGCAGTGGGGAGGCACTGATTTGATGACCCTGGTGCTGGGCCATCACACGCTCCTCCGACGGTGACTGGAGTGGATTTTGAGGATATACGCCGTCGTCTGGAGACGGTATTACAGGACGTGCCTAAGGGCATGTGGTCGCACATCCAGGATGAGAGTTTCTTGGAGCAGTGTGTGGGGGTTCCACCACCATGGTGGGCCATAGTGCGACGAGCAGCAGTGGTTGTTTCCATGATGAGCGGGCGACTATCGCCAGGGCAGGAGGGGCCTGTAGGGGGTGGACCACCACCGCCTGGGGCAGGTAGTGGTGGGCCTCCACCGCCTGAGGGGGGAGCAGGCGGTGGCACGCTAAAGGCATCGTGAGTGGTGTTTGATGTATTGGATGTATGTCTATTTTTTGTATATAGGCTGGTGAGCCCATTTTGTACTGAGGTGCTGCATTGGCCTGCGGATACTTGTATTTTTGTATGTAAACATTCGGATGGCACTGTAGACTTGTTGATATATACATGAGTATACGTGTTTTGAGATCTATGTGGTGTTCACATATTTTTGGTTCATGTTTTGATGATGTCTATTCTATATATATGCTGTGACAGGTGTGTTGATATGTTTATGTATGTGTAGAGGTAGCTTGATGTGATATATGCCAATCTAACACCATGTTAGCTATGTTATCTGTTATTTGATTCAATTGTTGTGGAATATGTGTAAATGTAATGGAATCAAACTGTCGAGATAAAAGTCTAACCTGCAGGTATTTGCGAAAGAGGCAAGGATCGCGTATGCGGTACATATTGTTGAGTTGGAGAACGACTAGTTGAGAGTCGAGGAAAACACTAAGGTGACGAATACCATGATATTGGGCGTCAGCCAGGAGGCCAACTACAACAGTGTATTTGGCTTGGTTGTTGGTCGCTGAACCCAAAAATATGTCGCTCGAATGGAGCATTTCATGTGAGGGGGTATAGAGAGCCCAAGTGGCCGAAGCGAGATTTTGTGTCCAACGGCTGGCGCCGTCGGTGTAACCAATGTGGTCGGCTGGTGGAGGAGGCATCTGTCAAGAGAAAAAATGATAGTTTAGACGTGAGGGATGGAGAAAAAATATGAAAAACACTAAAAAAGAAAATAACCTAAAGTAGAATGACTACTTTTAAGCATAAAATTTCTTTAAGTATAACCCGTTGACGTGTTCTTTGAGAGAGAGGCCTTCAGGAGAGGCCAAAATATATGCGCCTTTGGTGAGGCAATGTTGAATGATGTATGGGCCATGCCAGAGTGACTCGAATTTTCCATGGCCAAAAGTATCATGAGCGATATCGTAGGCAAGGACGAGGTCGTCTTCGCGAAATGAGCGAAGGTTGACATGTCGATCAAAGGTAGACTTTGACCGTTTTTTAGCTGCCTCATTGTTCTATAACGAAGATCGATGATCTTCATCCAGAGACTCTAAGTTCAGTAAGCGCTGCTCCATTGGAGCAGTGTCAGGTAATAGCTCAATTGCGGTGCGTAAGGTGGGAATTTCGCACTCGATGGGGAGAGTGGCCTCAACCCCATGGACTAAATGAAATGGTGTAAAACCAATAGCGGTTTTCACAGCCATTTGGTAAGCCCATGGCGCAGAAAATAACATATGAGTCCAATTGGTTTTATGTTTATTAACTGTGCGTTGTAACATGGTCTTGAGGACTTTGTTAACTGCCTCGACCTATCCATTAGACTGAGGGTAATAGGGTGAGGAAAAATCGTGAGAGAATCCTAACCGAGATGAGAGTTCCACGAATATCTCATTCTCGAAGTGTTTCCCATGATCTAAAACGAGTTGGAGAGGAACACCAAAGCGGGAGATGACGTGGTTAAAGAAAAAACGCACTGCTGTGTCAGCGGTGTTGTTGAAGGTGGGCATAGCTTCGACCCATTTGGTGAATTAATCAACGGCGACAACAATGTATTTGTGACCATTGATGGAGGGGGGATTACAAGTCATGAAGTCGATGCCCCATTGACAAAAGGGGCCAGCAGTAATGAAAGGGTGAAGAAGAGAGGGGGGAGAGCGGGCTTTGTTGGCATAGAGTTGACATTGCTCACATCGTTTCACAGCATGAATGCAATCATGAAACAAGGTAGGCCAAAAGTAATCGGCTTGGATAATCTTTTGAGCAGTGGATATGCCCAAAAGATGGCCCCCACATGCGCTGTTGTGGCAGTCGTTTAAGACTCTATCGGCCTCGTCAATAGTCAGACATCGATGAAGAATGGTGTCGACGCCCCGCCGATATAGGATGTCTCCTATGAGGAGGTAGCGGGGGGCCTGATGGCGAATACGTCGACGATCATCTCATGAAAGGTGGTTACCTAACTTTTGAGTTCGGAGGTAGACGAGGAGGTCACTGTACCAAGGATCATCCGAAGTGATGTAAAAGAGATGTTCGTCGGGAAAGTCGGTGTTGATGGGGGTACTAGTGGTGTCAGAGGGAAGGGCCGTGACAAGTTCGGCGAGAACGAGGGCCTTCTTACTCTTACGTGTTGAGAACTCGAGGTCATACTTCTGAAGGATAACGATCCATCGAGCAAATTTTATGTTAACTTTCCGCCAACTGAGAAATTACTGCATAGGGTTGGAATCTACGACGACTTTTGTTGTGCAAAGCAGAATGTAGTGACGCAATTTCTGGACTGCGAGGAGGACTGCAAGAGCAAGTTTCTCTTCGTGTTTATACTTCAAGGGTGGCCCTGAGAGGTTTTTACTAACCTAATAAATGACATGTTCACGATTGTCATCACCAAGATGGACGAGGACACCGACTACTGATACAGTTGATGCTGATACGTAGAGGATATAGTCGCGATTGTAGTTAGGTGCAGTAATTAACGGTGCATTTGAGAGTGCGTTTTTGAGGTCATCAAATTACTGTTGGGTGTGGTCGTCCCAGTGAAATGGGATGTCGTGATGTAGTAAGTGAAGGAAGCCATGCGCGCAGATGGCGTAATCAGGGACAAAGCGTCGTAGGAAGTTGGCCTTGCCCTGTAGGCTCTGGAGTTGCCGTAAATTCCGAGGAGGGGGAAGTTCGGTGATAGCTTGGACTTTGAGGGGGTCCACGGTAATACCGCTTTGGGAAATAATAAAACCGAGGAGGCGCCCTGCGGTGACATAAATTACACACTTGAGAGGATTCAAGCGGATGTTGTACTGACGACACCATTGAAAGATGATTCGTAAATCATCAAGATGTTGGGTGCATTTCTTGGATCGAGCTGTGAGGTCGTCCAAGTAGGCGAGGATAATGTGAGCCAGATCATGAAATATGTATGTCATAGCCCGCTGGAAAGTTGCGCCGGCATTTTTTAAGCCAAAAGGCATGACACGATATGCAAAAGTACCCCAAGGGGTAGTGAATGCAGTTTTATACTGATCGACGGGGTGAATTTGGATCTGATTATAACCAGAGAATCTGTCCATAAAGGATAGAGCCTCGTGGCCAGTGCAGTTGTCGATAATTTGATCGATGAAAGGCGTCGGAAAATTGTCTTTGGGACATGTGTGATTGAGATCGCAAAAGTCTGTGCAGACACGGATAGTGCCCTGTTTTTTTTTAATGGGTACAGGGTTGGAAACCCATGAGGTATAGGCAATGGGGTAAATGAACCCGATAATGCGTAACTTGTCAATTTCGGCTTTGATAGCCGCAACTTTGGATGGGTGTAGCGGTCGTTGTTTTTGGCGAACCGGTGTAATGTCAGGCCAGGTGTTGATGCAATGTTCGACAATAGAGGGATCGAGGCCAGGCATTTCCGTGTATGACCAGGCAAAAATATCTCTATATTCCTGGAAGAGGGCTTTATATGCGGCGAGTTACTGAGGAGAGCAAGTAGCTCCAATGGTGATTTCTTCGATGATGCCATTTGTAATGGAAATGTCGATTTTAATGGTGGGGGAAATGTTGGCCATGTTGCCTTCTTCAAAAGTGTCAGGGGCAGGAATGGGGTTTTTGAACCAGTCGATAGACCCTGATGGGATAAAATCCTTGGTCTTGACTGCGTAAATGGGGTGGGGGTTAGGAGGCATGGGGGCGTCATGTGGTAAGAAGAGTGCATGGTGGTGTAGCGCATCCCAAGGAGAGTCTTGGTGGTTTAACTCTTCGAGTATTTCTTCGTCGCATTGGAAGCGCCGAGAATACAAAGGGTCGTGAGGAGTGATCTCAGTGACAGTGGTCATGTGGTTGTCCCCTGGTGAAGAAGCAGGGGGGAAAAGGTTAGGAGATAGTGAGGGTTCACTCGACATAAACCATATGTTGAAGTAATAAGGGGTAGCCGTAGTGGTTGGGTGTACAATGCCCGTAGGGGAGTGAGCGGGAGAGTTGGGAGGGTTGGGGGGTGAATCTTTGGATAAGTCATCTAAGAACCATGGAGGCATTGGGAGGGCCTCAGGTTCGGGAGAGATGATATAAAGAGCTTATGGTGGCGAGGTGATGTTAATTATCGTCTCGACGGGCCGTTGAAGCAGGGTCAATTGGCGTTGCCTGTATTCAAGGATCATAGGACACTGGTATGCAAAATGAGCTAAGGAATTGCAGATAGAGAATGGGCGTCTCATACGTTCATTGACTTAGGTGGTGACATAACGGATGTCAGTGATATTTGTTGAGGAGGGTGTAGCAGGGTTAGGGTTGTTTTGGAAGTTCTGGCGTACTGCAGCTAATGTTTGCCGAAAGCGTGGCAGTGCCGGACAATGGTGTGTATAATGGCTATATTTTGAACATATAGCACACGCAAATTTGGTCTGCAACCCTTTGCTACTTGAAGGAGGGGTGGTAGTGGTAGTACCGGTTATAGTGGCGAGTGTTGAGGGAGTTTGATTGAGTGGGATCAAATTCCGTAATTCTGGTAAGGATGGACAATTTTGGGTCTGGTGTCCATCTTTATCACAACGTGCACAAGGTGGTGGGATGCGTGGAGGAAGTGGAGCGGTGGGCTCCTTCTTATTTCTCCTGCCCCCAGCTGTGGCAGGGGGGTTAGTGAGTGGGGGTGTGGTGGGGGTAAGGATAGGAATCGTCATGGGGATTCCTATGGGTTAGTGGGGAAGGGATGGTCGAGGGACCATCTCGGGTGGGTGTAGATACCAAACTGGGATTGCTAACACCATATTAGGTAGTGTGAGTGTGGCGGCTACCTGGAAAGCTTCAATGTCTGGTGGAGGGTAAAAGAAGGGAATTTGGGTGATGGCTTGGGGAACTGTCTCCCAAACTAGGATATGTCCTTGGGGAGAGGTGGAATCGTGGACTGGTGGGGTCGACGATTGTCCAGGAGGTTCTTGAGGGGGGGTTTTTGTGACTAGTGGGACATCAGGAATGACTGAAGCCTCCTGAGGAGGAAGAGTGTCCTCCGTGTGAGTTCCGCTAGATGATATAACGCATACCTGATTGGGAGGATGAAGGAGCGGTGGTGTTCCATGGTAAGTGCCTAATAATGAGGGATCTTTGAAGATTCCAGGGCCCATCTCAATGAGTGGGTATGTATCATGGCTCGTGTGGATGAGAGGAAGAATGTTATCGATGTTGGCAGATGGATTAGGTTCGTAATGTGAGACTTGATTGATGGTAACGATATTCCTGTTGTGGGGGAACATCATTGTTCGAAATATGGAAGATGCCACTGCCTTCATAGCGTACATGTAGCTACGACCGAACAAGATATTATAATCGAGAGGGGCATCGATAACTTCGATATCGATGAGAATAGTCTTGCCCCCGAGTTAGACGAGGACATTTTGGAAGAGCCCTTCAGGAGACGATGGTCGTCCGTCATAAGCTCGTAATGTGATGGCAGAGGGTATGAGTTCAGGGGAACCAAGTTTCTGCCATACTGTTTTGGACATAATGCATGTAGATGAACCTTCATCGATGATACACCGATGAACTGTGATGTTCCATAT
Source organism: Picea engelmannii (assembly GCA_009831015.1). NCBI lineage: Eukaryota > Viridiplantae > Streptophyta > Pinopsida > Pinales > Pinaceae > Picea > Picea engelmannii. The sequence goes on along the minus strand of ML776714.1, from coordinate 531,106 downwards.
TTTGACTGGGATTTGGAAAGCGATCAAGGCGGGAAGGCAACTGTCGAGATCAAAGGTGATGAGTCGGGTATCTGCGGGGTCGAATTTTCCCAAGGCGGAAAGTAAGGATTTACGCTGAGTAGGACAAGTCTGGAGGACCTCCAATACTGACATGGCAGCCAGGGATTGTGCTAAGTCGTCTACCAAACTATAGTTATGAGCTGCCCTAGCCTGTGGGTTGTGGACATTCCTGCGCAATGGGATGCGAGGGATGCGAAGTGGTGGTTCGGTGGAAGGGCGAGGAATCACTAACGGGGGTCCCATTGGTGTAGGGTTTGTCTCTAGAGGGAGAGGAGGAGACTCAGCGGGTGCATGATACTGACGATTACGCATTTGCAGAAGGATTTCTTCCTCACTAGTGAGGAGAATTGTGCGATCTGCGAGATTGTTGGGGTTGAGGTATTGTCCCACCTGAGGAGGGGGATGATGTTGGTCCTGTTGGGTGTTGATCACACCTTGATGTGAAATAGGATTCTACAGTATGACAGGAGGAGTTTGTTTCACGTATTGCTGTGGTGCCTGCTGAGGGGCAGGCGGTGCTGGAGAATGGGGAAGACTACCAGAGTCTTTCAACCGTTTGAAATCAGCGATTTGGGGGATATGATGAGTGTAATGGCCGAACTCACCACAAAGAGCACAAGGGAAGTTGCTTTTAACATTGTTGTTATTTCTCCCTTGGCGCTTATTATTATTGCCCCCCTGGGGGTTTTGATTCCCTTGGTTCTGGTTTCCCCCAATGGATTGGTTTTGTTGGGGTTGGTGCCCACCTGGTCCTGGGTTGTTGTTATTCCTATTCCATCCTTTCTTTTTCGCATTGTTCAAGGGATGTGTCGGATTGGCCGTATTCAGTTGTTCAAAATGTTTTTATTGCTGAACGGTAGAGGGTTGAACAAAGTTTACCCCCGCATGAGGATGTGGGGGAGCCATGGGTTGTGGAGGACCAGGAAAGGGGAAGTATGGATTCTGTGGTGGTAAGGATCCATAGGGGAAATAGGAAGGAATCGTGATTTTTCTAGTACTATTAGCTGAAGTAGAAGGGGTACCAGAGTTTGTTTGAACATGTGGATGTATGGGGGGTGCCGGTGGTGGTCCATTGATGGGTGTAGGTAGAGAAACAGGGTATGCTGGTTGGTAAGGGGGTGGGGGGTAATACGGGGTGCCCCCGTATGCCAATGGGTATTGAGGTGTGCCATACATTGGTGGCAGCTGGGGTTGTGGATCGTGGTGAGTGGTGGTACCAATCAGTCTGTCTGCTGAGTGAGACATCCAGGGTTTGTCTTGGCCAAATAGCACAGGTTTGGGAAGATCAGGAAGTACAGTGTATAAGTACCCTAACTGTGCATAGACGAGGTCATACTGTTGGGCCTTACTGATGGCTTCCTCTTTCGATTGGGGGAAGGTGGAAGCGACGTCCTTCCTGAGGAGAGAGACAAGTGATCGAAGAAACCAATCAAGACACTGTTGCTTGGTGGTTTCGGCTTTGCACAAACTATGTCGCCTACGCCACTCGTGAATGTGGTCAGCGATATGGGTGGTTGAGGTTTGTTTGAAATTAGACAGTAGTTCTAGACCATTGTCGTGTCGGATGGGTAATTGGAAGAAGGTCAAGAAGGCTTTGGCTAATGACTCAAAAGTTGCGTGAGACCCTGATTTTTCTTCTACATACCATTTGGTCGATGGGCCAGTGAGGGTGCGTTGAAATAATCACAGTCTGATGGAATCATCCACAATGCTATTGGAGGAGCACCATAGGTGAAAGGTCATGATGTGGTTGGCAGGGTCATCGCCTGCCTTTCCTTCAAATTTTGGAATGTCTGAAGGTAGTTTGGTGGGCATTGCAGGCCATGTAGGATCATGTAATATCGGATCATTGGTGAGTTTGGTTAGATCCGGTATGTTAAGAGAGGCCAAATATGGCATCAAGAGTGTTGGTTGAGGATTAGCTCCTTCCATGGTGTGAGTGTGTTGTGAACTTGACCTTTGAGGGGCGCTAGGTGGGTTGGTGCTTCCTCCTTGAGAGGAATTGGGTCCCCCGCTTCCGTGTAAAGGAGAGCGAGTGAATGGATGACCTTGGGAAGTGGACCCAAGTAATGTAGAACCAAGCAAAGATGATCCTAAAACAGTAGCACTCACAGGAGTGTGGGAAGGAGGTGTCGATGAGCGGGCATGACCAGACACTCCCCCTAAGATAGGAGGGAGGTTTAGCAAGCGTCATGAACGACGGGGGTTCTGTGGTTCCCCTATGATGTCAGACTAGCTGTGTGAATGTGTGCAAAGAGTGGTGAGAGTAATATAGAAACAAGAGCCTTTTGTGTTGAATGTTTACACACAATATATATATCCAAATCAAATTGTAATCAGATGTGCATCATACATAAAATATTTTTGAAAAAGAAGCATATATGTGGGTAAGTGGGTTTTTGTCCACGTGGGGAAAAAAGAAATCACATGCTCGTGTCCTAGAAGGCGTAACGTCCTTCCTCTCAAATAGCACTGGACCTTCCAAAAGTACTCAACAGTGGGGTCTGAAGCCACTGGAAGAGACACTAGTGAAGGATGAAATAATTGGTTATAATGAGGGGTAAAGGGGGCATATCCCGAAAGAGCTGGCGATACTTCCCAATAGCCACACAAAATCCAATCAAGGTGCAATTGCAGCCCACAATTGCGACCCGGGTAGATGTCCTAAAGATGGTCACTAGGTACCTCGGTCAAAGTGTGGCATTTAGATTTTCGGCCTAAGAAATGGGTCACGGGCTGGATCCTGTCCAAGATGTGGGTGCCTCAAGGGGGGACGCACAGAACAACCGGACCTCGGCCTTCAACCCTTCACGGGTATTTCCCTGCCTTATGGTAATTGGAACACTTGACTTGGAGGATTTTCAGTTCCCTATTCGACAACTTCTATTGTTTTTCAAAATGAGAGAACTAGATAACGGGGAGTTGTTTGGATGCCTATCCCCGAAATCCTACCTAGACTAAAAAATTTCTTTTGCCACCTCCTGTGGACGAAAACTTAGTGAGTTTTTAGAAATATTTTAGATGTAGTTGTTTTGGGAGGTTGGGGGTGCTAACCAACCTTGTTGAATTTAAAATGGGAGTGGATAGTCTCGTCAAGAAAAGGGTGGGGTATTTTCAGAATCCTTTTGAGGGAAACTTACTTTGACCTCCATGTTTTCAAGAAGAAGCTATGTGAGTGATAAGTGACTTTTTTGTGTGAGTGAAAGTGTGCCAATTTTTCGTGAATTAGACCTTGCTGCATGTGGACTTCATTTGGTCCTTACAAGTGTTGATTACCTAATTGACTAAGTGCCTTTGGTACAACCTTGTGTAATTAAAAAGCCCTAGGAAGCTAGCATGTGGACATGTGGGTCTGTTACTATCTCTTTAACTCCCTACTGTGATGTAATCTAATAAAAGCTTGAAAACTATCCTAGATTGAACATGTGGGCATGTATGGGCCCGTTACAAACCTTTAAACTCTCCTAGTGTTTTGATCTAAGAAAGTAAACTTCAAGCACTATCCTATCTTTGTAGCATGTGGGCATGTATGGGTCCGTTACAAATTTTAAAATGTATTTGAAAGAAAAAACTAAGAGGGGTCCCAAGAAGGGCCGTTGTCCTCTGCCTAAAGGTTTAAAATTTTGTTAAGGGAGGTGAAATTGTTTCACAATCTTTTTCTGATTCTCAAGGTCGCTTGGAGGCACGAGAGAAGAGCATACTAAGTGATTGTTACACAACTTCTGGTCCCAATGCAAGTTAAATGTGATTAAAAATGATTTCTAACTTAGATTATGAGTCAAAACAAGCCATCCATGTGGCAAAAAGCAAAGAAGGGAAATTGATTTTAACCTCCTAAGTGCCTATGTGTTTTTTGACTCACCCCTTTATATTATGAGGGGGATAAGTGTGGTGCAGCTTTAAAACATGCTTGACATCATTTTTAAGAAGGCAAATGGCCTTCCCCACATCTCAACAACTTTACAATGAGAATTTTTGAACAAATCCGCGGGTCTCAGTGGAGACAGAGGCGCACAGAGTGCATGCGCGTGAGAAGAGACAAGTTAAAAGGCACATGTGTGCAGAACAAAACCGTGAGTCAAGTGCATGGGCACACGATGTGCGTCTGTGGGGTAAAATACCCGTGCACAAGTGATACACGGCCGAGAAATAAAAATCCGAGTGGATTTCGCTCAATTCTCCTTGGAATTGGATGATTGGCAGGTCATCTTAGGCCGATTAGTGCACCTGCAAGTTAAACAAACTAAAAGAAGAGCAAAATAAACCCAAATGGGGGAGGAAATTGATACCTTTCCCCAGCGGAGTTGCCAATCTGTTGTGCCTCCTTCGTCACCTTGGTGAGCAAAATGGAGGTGCTTGCAAGCTCAGTTGGGTCTACTGAGCAGGACAACTGCAAAAGAAAGAGTTAGAGAAAGAAATAAAAACTAGAACTAAGAAATAAACTAAGAGATGCAATAAAAACTAAATTCATGAGCATAGGGACATAGAAACAAAAAGAAGCATAAGACCCATGTCACCAATGTTGAGGCTGATCTATTAGTGAAAACAAAGCACCAAGAAGAAAGGGTACTATGAGTCCCTTCTTCCTCCAAGGGAGGGCTCTTGGACCTCCACTAGCTAGCTCTTCTTACAACAAAAGAAAAATGAAAATGGTGATGAAATAACTCTTTACAAATCCACTCAATGGTTGAGATGGATTGTCCAATGTAATGGTGCCAATATGTTTTTTCCAAGGATGGAGTCCTCAAAACAA
>ML776714.1:489343-526243 GCA_009831015.1 Picea engelmannii | reverse complement strand
CTTTGAATTCCTTGAGAAAATGAGGTGCATCCATGTCTTTTTATAGCATTCATTTGGGTTATTGTTTAACTGCTTTGTAGTGTGAAAAGAGGCCAATTAGGGAATTATTAGGTCTTTGACCAGCCCACCAGTCGGATCCAGCCCAGATTTGAGGGTCAAATCGGCTTGGGAGCTGAACCATAAGTGGTTGGGAGGCCGACCACTTTCATAAATGCACTGTTTAGCAGGTGCACGACTTTTTGCACTCACAGTCGCGCATCATACGCCTGTGCGCGATTTCTACGTTCTTGTTCCACGCATGCGCGTGCGCGCCCAATGTCTGCAAAGCACTCTTCAATTTTTCACTACTCTGTATAGTTTTTGACCTTTTTTGAATGTTGTGGTATTAATTCATGTCCATGGATGACTTCACTACTGTTTGACGATGCTGAGTTCTTGTAGCCATGTGCGGACGAAATTTCAGTGATAACAATCTCAACCCACTTTTGGGTCCTTTTTGAGTTTTTGGGAATATTTAATGGGATTGGGATGTTGGCCCATGGGTTTTAACCATGCTTAGGCCATTTTGTAAAGTATAAATAGATATCTAGGCATCTATAGACAGAGATCGACATCTATGTGATGTATTCTAAGTGCAAGTAAGGGTCTATAAGTTCTTTGTGCATGATTGTAAGAGAATTGCAGAGCTAAGTGCATGTGGTTTTAACAGACGACTTTGTGTTGTAACACAAGGAAGAAGGATCTAGTGAGCTGTGCATATCTTCTATCCTGTGCGGAGTAAGGGTTTTGAGGCTCTTTTCTTGTAACCTATTGAAGAAGCTAATAAAGAAGAAGAGTTGGTGGATGTAGCCCTAGGGTGGGGGTGAACCACGTAAATACTGTGTTGTCTTGCTTCGTTCTTGTCTTAATGTATTTATGTCTCCTTTTGCTAAGTGCTTGAGAGGATTAGATATATCTGCTTATGCTTAGTGCTAATAATGTGTAGAATGTTAGATCTGATATATATGAATATGTTCAGTGCTTGATCTACCAGATCTGATCTTTTTTACCTATGGTAAGTGCTTGAATACGTTAGATCATTGTAAATGTTGTGAAGCTCTGTTTTATCAGTGAAGTGGTTATCGATTGCATAATGTGGAACTGATGGTGCTAAGTGTTTTATTAAGTATTGTAATCACAGATCGATGTCCCAGCTAAGGTTGCAAATACCTGAGTCTTGCAACCACCCCTGCCTCTACCTCGGGTGAGACTTCATCTACTTCGGAGGTGTTGCGGAAATGGCCGGTAGTTAGGGTTTTGTTGGTGCATTGTTGTAGCATTGAACCCTGGGTCTTCCCCTGTGCCAACAAATGGTTATGTTGTCAGGACCTGAAACTATGATTGCTGGGAACTAAGGAAGAAGAAGCTTTGTGCAAAGATCTGTCTCAAAACTGTGAAAGCTCTGTGCGTAGATCTGTTTCCCTAGTGCGCAACATTTTACTTGACCTGTGAAGCTTTGTTCCAAGAAAAGAGGTTAGATCTGAAGAAAAGAGGTTATATCTCAAGAAAAGAGGTAAGATCTGTGCTCTAATAAAGGTAAGAATAGTAGAAATTTTTAGATCTGAAAGCTTTGTGGTCTGTAAAAGTAAGATGAGTGAATTTTTTTTGTTTCTAGAGTATGGATCTAGGTATGCTTAATAGATTTTTTCCTAGCCTGAAAACTAGGGCACTAATAGATGAAAGAAGGTTTGATATGAATAGATCTTATAAGAATAGTGAAATATATGTTATACCTATGCATAGAAAGAATGTTTGGACTAACAAATGGTTGCAGGATCCTAGAAAGAATTTGTTGTAGGTTAGCTCCTATGATCCTAGTGCGTAGTACAGAAGAAGCTGGGGATCATTGAGAATAAAGAGAGGATTAAACCTCTGTTACAATTGTAGAAAACCGAGACATCTTGCTAAGGAATTCCCTGGGAGAAGACCTAGTTGTCTTTGTTGCAAAGTTATGGATCATGAAGTGTTGGATTGCCCTAGAATGATTTCTAAGATTGAAAGAATGAATCTGAACCAGGAAAACCCTAAGGCAGATCCAAAAAAAGGAGAACCCCAGAAATAATCAGAGAAGGTATTGCTATAGATCAAAGAAACCTTGAATGACCACCGACATGTTAGATTATCAGAGATCTTTAAAGAAAAAGAATGCATTGAAGCAAGAATAGGAGACTTCGACATCGACTGTGTTCTGGATGAGGAAACACAGGTGAATATCATGACAGAGAGAACTTGGGAAGCTATAGGGAAGCCTGATATGATTCCTTCATTAGGAGGGATAGGGTTATTCATAGGAAAAATGGTAAAACTATGTGGAAAGCTCACTCATATATCTATGAATGCCAATGGAACTTTGACTGAAGAAGAATTTGATATTATTAAATTTATTGAGGACATTGCCCCATTTACCATGCTACTAGGGAAACCTTGGATTGAAAGAGATCAAGCCAAACGAAAGGAAGAAGAAGAAGTTTTGGAGCAGAAGAAACAAGAGTTAAAAGACTTCATGACTAGAAGGATCGCATACTTGATTGAAGAACATGAGAATAGATCGAAGCTATTTGACACTAGAAACCTTGATGTTGAAGTTGTAAGAACATTAGAGGACTCACAAAAGACTGAAGAACCTATCCCAGACAAAGAAAAAGTATTACCCATGAGTCGTAGGAAAGAACCTCAATAGTGCACAGTGACTATGTCGAAAGACGATAAGAATTAGAGCGGAAAAAGGACCACCGAGACAAAGATCACTGGGAAGAAGGCTATAAAGATGAGTAATAAGAGGGCTAAGATTGAAAAGTTATAGAAGGTTCCAGAGGGAACCTCGCAGAAAGACAATTTTCCGAATTGGAGCTTCATCGGGATATCAGAACAACGACACATAGAACTTCGCCATGGCAAAGTAATATAGCCGTTGGAGCCAATATATCCATTCGACTACCGCCTTGAATAGGTAGAAAAACATTTATAGCTCGACACCAGACTGTTGGACCACTCCACAATGGACATGACAAGAATTAATGAGGCTTCATACTTGTTACAAGCAAACCATTGCCAAGTTTCCTATTTATCCCGTCATGCCATGCACATAGAACACTTTTTCTAACTGAGAGTTTGAGTCTGTAGATTAAGTGAATTGTATACATTGATCATTGAGATCTTGTTTCTTATTCTATTGCAGTGTCTGAATTCATCGTGACCCTGATAATTTTTAATCCTGAGCGCGTATGTCTGACGAGCTCACCGCAGTTGAAGAATCAGTAAAATAAGTGCTCCTTGACTTGATGACCGAGAGATTCATGTCAGAGAGAGGAGTGTCTATAGGTGTACAAGCATAATCGATGAGAGGACTACTAGCCTCTCTGTCCACTGCTCGATCCGGACCATCCTGGCTAGTAGATGAAAAGAGAACTAAACAAAGGGATGACCTTGCGAATTCTAAGTTGATTCCGAGCATATTACCCACCTATCTACCACCCTTGAGCGGTGTTGTAAACCGTGACAGCGTACCTAGAGACTTTGAGTACCCCTTGATCACTGTGTACCTCCTGAAGGGGATACGCACAGTTCGTGCAGATCAAGAAAATATTGCAGTGTTGAAGTTTAGTGACTTCAAGCTCGGTGACAGGAAGGTATATAACATGCTCACACCACATAAGTACTTAACCAGAACAAAGGGAAAGAATTTGAAGGTTGTCCCTTAGTCATGGACCTAGAACCTCATGTAGTCCACCTTGCTGAGCGTTGTGAAGATTCCACACTTCGGACGACACCAGGAGGTGAATGCATGTGTCAAATTGTTATTGTCTTGTTACCATGGAGGTTAAACCATCACATAACAATTGAGCCAACATTGATAAATCAGATCAAGGGCTTGAGTATGCAGGGCCTTGACCCACAATATTTCTACCCCGGAAAGACTGCGGATCACGATCTCGCTCAGAAGATCAAGGAAACTTATGGAGATGTCGAGAAGGACATGTGAGGCTACAAGGTAGATTCTATCCAAAGCAGCGCAGTGCACCTAACCCATCAATTAATTGTAGGGAAGTTAGTACGCAATAATTGACCCACCCAAGTCACTGGTTTCGTAGTCGACCTCGCAGGGAAGTGCGCAAAATGAATTCAAACGAATTGGGCGAAGTACTTGGTAAACTAATTAGAATTCGACTGCAGAGAAGTGCAAGATCAAGGATACGAATTCCACTTCAGCTGGCTGTTGATCCTGATCTCTTTCATCACCTGGAAGATGCCGGAAGGTGTGACCTTCCCGGACATCGAGCCCTTTGAACCATTGGCTATGAATTTCAACACATTGTGGTATTCAATCGACATGAATAAACAGTGGTAGTCCAATGTTGTATTTCATGCATATTACAACCAGTTGAAGGTAGCTATACAGTCCGAGCCTCGCATGACTCCAAATAATCTCCACAGGTTTCGACCTTTGTTGAAGTTCAACGTGGACCACCATTTCATTTATATCATAGCGCGCGTTGATGAGCACAAGCAACAACTTCAGTACTACTACAAACTAATGAAGGAAGACTTGGAGGAGATCACCAAGGACTGGTCGGTGGACCTCCTCATTCCAACAGACTCTATGGAGATATCTGATATAGACAGTCCAGAAACTGCACAGGATACACCTGGACCAAGCAAGACAAAGAAGACTGAAGAGATTTAGGATATAGACATTACCTCAATAAAGAATGCATTCGTCTCACCAAAGCAAGTAGGTAATGGAGAAGAGGTAGATGGTACAGAGGCCGAGCAAAATAAAGGTGAGGTCACACCGCCTAAAGAGGAGGAGGACCCCTCAAAGAAATGAAAGGTTCCCCCCCCCCGAAGCCTTCATCCCAGAAGAAAGTAAAATCAACCATGACTAAGTTCCAGACTATCCTCACTGCAGATGACTTCAATTTCATTGTAGACTCTCTGAATGATGCTTCACTGGAGATAGAAGAGAAGCAAGAGGATAAGCAGGAGGAGGTGCTCAATTGGATTAAGGACGAGCTCCAAGGAGTACATCAAGCATTACAGTCTAGACGCGTAGTCTCCACTGTGCCTCTGTCAGCAGGAACACCAAAAATGGGAGATGAGCCAACTCAACTCCACCGAATCACTGACACAGTAGAAGCTCACCTTAGAAAGGCTCAGGAAGAAACAACGCAAGCCACTCAGGCTTTGGCACAAGTACATAACGACCTTGTAGAGAAACATAGTACTGCAGAATGAGAAAATATTACTCTGCAAGTGAAGTGGGATGAAGAAAAAGAACAACTGCAGCAAAGAAAGGAACAATTGCTCGCAGAGCAACTCGAAGTAAAGAAAAGGGTTCACATAGCACTTTTCTCTATGACCGTCATAGAAGTAAAGACTAAAGAGCGAGTTCCACAGAAGGTGGCACAACTTGAAGAAGTGATCCAACAACTCCAGCAGTGCATCACATATTTGGAGCTCCGTACTGTGCCCGAGACCCCTCAAGATGTAAGAGACCTAAGGGAAGAAACTACCCGCATCGCAGTTGACAGATTAAAATCTCTTGCCTTGGAATGCAAGAAGCTGAGTAACCGGAGCACCCAGACATATGAGAACCTCACAGAGATTCCAGAGTTACAGGCATTGGATTCACAGCTCAAGGAAGCAAAGCAACACATAGACACACTACAGGCACAGTTGAAGGCCCTGTCACCCGTAGAAAGAATGAAGCAGTCTGAAGAGAAACGCACAACCCAACAATAGATCCATACGATTCAAAGTAAAGTGATGGAAGTCACTCAATGACTTCAACCAGTGCAAGAGAAGGCATGTCAACTGTTCACCGAGGTTGAAAGCCGAGGAGCGAAGCTAGAACATGTTGTCATCACAACAAAACAATGCCTAGAAGGGCCAGTGAATGACGCAGTGATCCAGGAGTTCACTGAGAAAGAGGTCGTAGCACAACAGTAGGTTGAAACAGCTTGAGCCAAGCTCGAGGCATTCGAGAAAGAACTAGTCAGACCAGAGTGACTCGGGACGAGTCACAGGTGAGTGTTGGGGGCCTATTGGTCCTTGACTAAGTTTTGGGAGATTCTTGGTCATGTTGACCTATTTTGGACTTCGACAGCCTGTCAAAGGAGGAGCCCAAGACAAAGAGAAGATCACAGGATCTCGTCCCACTTTTGGGTCCATTTTGGGTTTTGGGGAATATGTAATGGGATTGGGATGTTGGCCCATGGATTTTACCCATGCTTAGGCCATTTTGTAAAGTATAAATAGATATCTAGGAATCTATAAATAGAGATCGACATCTATGTGATGCATGCTAAGTGAAATTAAGGGTTTGTAAGTGCTTTGTGCATGATTGTAAGAGACTTGCATAGCTAAGTGAAAGTGGTTGTAACAGACGGTGGAAGGCTTTATGCTGTAACGCAAGGAAGAAGGATCTAGCGAGCTGCGTAGATCTTGTGTCATGTGCAGAGTAAGGGTTTTGAGGCTCTATGATTTTAACCTATTGAAGAAGCTAATAAAGAATAAGAGTTGGTGGATGTATCCCCAGGGTGGGGGTGAACCACGTAAACACTGTGTTGTCTTTCTTTGTTATTGTCTTAATGTATTTATGTCTCCTTTTGCTAAGCACTTGAGAAGATTAGATAGATATTCTTATGCTTGGTGTTAATAATGTGTAGAATGTTAGATATGATATATATGAATATTCTCAGTGCTTGATCTACCAGATCTGATCTATTTTACCTATGCTAAGTGCTTGAATACGTTAGATCATTGTAAATTCTATGAAGCTAAGTTTTATCAGCAAAGTGGTTATTGATTGCATAATGTGGAACTGATGGTGCTAAGTTCTTTATTAAGTATTGTAATCACAGATCGGTGTCCCAACTAAGGTTGCAGACACCTAAGTCTTCCAACCACACCTGCCTCTACCTCAGGTGAGACTTCATCTTCTTCGCATGTGTTGTCGAAAGGGCCTGTAGTTAGGGTTTTGTTGGTGCGTTGTTGTAGTGTTGAACCCCAGGTCTGCCCCTGTGCCAACAACAATCCACTTACTTCTTTTCCCATCTATATCAGACTGAATTAGATTTTCTTTCACAGAGATTGAAGGAACATAAGCAATGATTTTTGAGTGAAGAACATATACCCTGGAAGCTTTTAGATCTTTGACCAGTGTTACAAAAATCGTATCGGCGAAAAAATCATCGGGGGTCCAAAAAACACCGTTTCGGATTTATCATGAAAACATCGGCAATATCGACAAACTTAAAAATCATTTTTTCCCGATTTTTCCCTAAAAATTGCGATTTTTCCTATTTGTTTCCCCAAAAACGTCAATAAATCAGTCGATTTTTTCTGCGATTTTTTTAGAAATTATCATTTTCTGGATCAAATCGCGATTTATCTTGATTTTGGCGATTTTTGTAACAGAGGATTTGACTAACGCATAATATTGTTTCTCCATGATGTCATATCTGATTTTAGCATTTCTCAAGGCCTTATTGAAAAAAGAGATAGGTTGCTCTATTCCATTTGAATCCTTTTGAAGAAGGAAAACAACTAATGTATCATTTGAAGCAAAGGAAAAAATAAAAAATTCCTTTGAGTAGTCAGGACTAATCAAAACAGGAGCATCAGTCATTGCTTGTTTTCTCTGCTCAAAAGAACTCCTAGCTTCTGGTGTCCATTTTACTTCATTCCCTTTTATCAACATGGCAGTGATGAATTTCACTAACTCAACAAAGTTAGATATAAATCTCCTCAAAAATTTTATCTTACCTAATAAGGACTAAATTTCTTTCTTGGATCTTGGGAGAGACATAGTTTTGATAGCCTCTACTCTATTTGGGTCAATTTTTACTCCTTAAGTTGAGACAATATGTCCTAGCAGCTTACCTTCCTTCATGGCCAAAAGAGACTTATTGGGATTAAGGGAAAACCCATAATTTTTGCACTTCAAAAACACCTTCTCTAAATGCTGGTGATTCTCTTGATTAGACTTGCAAAACACTGTGATATCATCCAAATAGATAACCACAAACTTGTCTTTCTCTCCGATAAATGCAATGTCCATTGCACGTTGGAAAGTTGCCCCTGCATTCATGAGAGTGAATGGCATCTTGGAATACATGAATGTACCCCAAGGAGTGGTAAATGTTGTCTTTTCTCTGTCCTCTGGTAACACAAAAATCTAATTGTAGCCCAAAAACCCATCAATTATTGAAATCCTTACTGAGCCTATCACCCTTTGCAAGATATGCTCCATTTTTGGTAAGAGGTAGTTGTGTTTTCTGGAACACCTATTTAAGTTCCCAAATTCAACACAAAGCTTGATCTCACCATTCTTCTTTCTCACGGGGAACAAATTAGCTATCCAATCAGAATACCTCAGAGGTAGAATGATCTAGGCATCAAGCAGTTTTTTGACCTCTTTTTCCATAATGGGCAATAACATAGAGTTGATCTGCCTAAGTTTCTGTCTGAAAGGTTTGGTGTCATATTTCAAAGGTATTCTATGCTCAATGATGCTAGTATCATAAGTTTCCAGGTCTTCATACTTCCATGCAAAAACATCAGAAAATTCTTTCAACAATTTGATATATTCAACCATTTGATTTTCTGACAAGCTACTGGACAATTTAACATATTTGGGTTCCTCTTCAGTGCCTAGATTACATTATATCAGATATGAATTTTCCTTAGAACCACTCTCTTTCACAACAACATCATTTTTATCAAACATTCTCTCCAAGGGAACCAATCCTTTAGGAATGTGATTGCTAGGAAACTAAACAATTTTGTGATATCCAATCTTGTTCATAAATTTATCAACATGCAAATTTTTATCATCATCTGAATCTTGGTCAGTGTGAAGAGAAGAAAATTCATCTATTGTTTCCAAAAACCTCTTTAGTTCTTGATCATATTAAAAAACCTTCCAATTCTTGACATTATCAGGTATAAAAGATTTGCATTTCACCTCAACATTATACTTAGGCTTTGGAGGTAGTGGGATTTTAAAATTACTAGCAAAAACAGCTAAGGAATCAGCCAGTGTATTAGCCTCTCTAGGAACAAAAGATATGTTGAAGGTTGGTAAGAAATTATCAATGAGGTCCCAAACCTCATTCCTATAATCTTTCAATCTAGAATGCTTGCTTTGATATATGTTTTTGACTTGATGCGCAATCAAATCTGCATCTCCAAAAACTAACAATTCTTCAATTTTCATGTCTTTTGTAGATTTAAGCCCCAAAACTAAGGCTTCATATTCTGCAATGTTGTTTGTGGTTTCAAATTCAATTTTGAAGGACAAGGTTGTGACATCCTAAGAAGGAGAAATGAACACTACTCTAGCACTGACACTATCCTTGGAAGATGCACCGTCAAAATACATTTTCCATGTTTGAGCACCCTGTCTAGTTGTTTCACATGTTGTTGGTGACTGATTTTTTTATTTCTTATGGTGACTGGGGAAAATCAATAAGATGAAGAATACTAGATCCTAAATCAATATCAATAGCATAGATGGGATGGTTTTTTGGTTTTCTCTCGTCACTTATGTATATGCTAAATGTGCTTCTCTATACAACCTTCTATGCTCACCCCCAAAGACTGGTATGGTAGCATAAGAAAGATCCATCTACAAATTCCCTCCTAACCTCGTGATCCATGATCTAGACAACGACATCCCAAATTTGGGAGGAACATCTGCAACTACAATATCCATGACTATGTTTTTCATAGGTAGTTGCAAAAGAGTGACAACTAGATCTTTAATAACTCCAAGACATTTTACTTTTGTTGAGTCAAAATAATACAAATCATGATATGCTTTTGTAATTTCTAGACCCAATTCATCCATGAGAGCCGTAGGAATCAAGTTGTGGGATTCACTTGAGTCCATAAGACAATTGTGCAAGATTTTGTCATGCACATTCAAAGAAGTGTAAAAGGGGGGAGAGGAGTCATCTATGTCTTCTACCAGTGGTCCCAATATAACTGCAGGTTTCTCATCATGTAAGTTAACTGAGTCTGTTGAAGGGGAATAAGATTCAGGCTGCAACATTTTTGAGATAGATTTCTTAAAAGCTTCATTTTTCATCAATTCTAGGAGTGGGACAGGAATCTTGATTTTCTGCATTTCATTCTCAAAATTAAAATAGGATTGGGATGTTTGAATTTCCTTTGTCTCTTGAACAGGAGCCTTGATAATAAGCCGATTGTTTTGTTCTCCTGTTTATTTATTTTGTGCAACCACTGCCTTGGGAGGGGTATCTAATTTTTTAGGCTAAGTAAATGTATTTGGTTTTCCCTCCTTTTATTTTGACCTCAAATTATACTTGTTTTGAGCTTCATTGAATTTTTATCCTTTACTTAACTCATTCAACTGATTGCACATTAAAGAATCTTCATAAGTAGTCTGGGTTAAATGAGGGGAAGCATCCGTATCCCCTAAACAATGAATTTCTTGGTCTACTTCCTCATTATTTCCTTCATCATCAACCAAATTGTTCTGTAGAGGAGTTTGAACCTTTTGATCCTCTCTATTTCTCTAATCTCTCTACAGAATTTGAGGTGTATTATTTGGCCTTCTGAAATTATTTATGTTTCCACAATCTTGAGGATTTATATTTGTTTGTCTCCCTTCAAGTTTTAATATTTCCATTTCTACAAATAATGACTTAACCAACTTAGTCAATTCATCAACTTGGGAATTAATTCCTAAAGCATCTGAAGATGAGGCTTCTACTTTTTGTTTTCTTCTATCTATATCAGATTTTCCCCTCAACTTATTTTCTCCCAATATATTTGATTCAACCTCTAGTGCAACATCTTGCATATGAGCCAATGTTGTATACCTTCTTTCTCTCAACAAAGACAATTTTGGATCAAAAGCACTTGCATAGGTAATTTTAGCAGAAATTTCAGTGGTTTTAATCTTAGTAGGAATTTTGTTGTACATCTTGTTAAATCTTTTTGAAAAATCTGACATTGATTCCCCCTCTTTCCTTTTAAGAGCCCCAAATTCTGTAATGTAATATAAGAAGTCTTTTAAGACCCTCATCCATACATCTTCATTTTCAATATTCAAATTATCTGCATAATTGTAAAATGCAACAAGATGTTCTTCTGCAGTGATATCTTCCTCTCCAGTGAATTTAGGCATGTACTTAAGGTAATCTCCTACTGGAAGAGCATTCATAGGTTGAGGAAGCACTAATGGTGCATACCTAGCAGCCACAATGGCATCCATTCTATTCTGAGCATGATTAATTCATGCCATTTGATTTGGAAAAGGAGGACTCTAACTTTTAGGAGAAGTAGAAGTTGACTTAACAGGTGAAAATGCAATCTGTATAACAGAAGGATTTGAAAAAGGGGGAGTATAAGGTAGAGAAGATTCATATTTAACAGAAGGCGGATGGGACTTGGATAGAGATGGGGATATTTCAACATAAACTGAGGTTCTTTCTTCTTTATTTATAGGAAACTTAAAAGAATGGGGAGTAGGAGAACCTAATAAAGGGAAATCTTCCAAACTTTCAAGTCTAAACCACTTTACAATTTTAGGAGAAGCGAGAATATCAAAACTTTCTAAGTTTTCTTCTTTCAAGTCAGGAAAAAAAGTTGTGTATTCTACAGGAAAATCTCCTAGTTCTGAATTTACAGGAGTTTCAATAATAGGTAAATGAGAAACATGAGAAAAAACAACTGATGTATGGAAAACAGAGTCAGGCAGGTCTCCAGAAAATCTTGAGAATTTAGAAGAGGAGTCTCCTTGCAAATCTTTTTCCTTCCTTATGTTTTTTTCTGGATCAGGTTCAGGTGTAGCTAGAGGTGACTGTGGGTTATCCCTCATGTCCCTTATCTTGGGAGCCACAACTGAACTTTGGAGTCTCCAGGTGCACTATGCAGTCATTTTGTTTACTGATTTTTGTACACCAACACAATCAATAGTGTCCTTGTCGTACAATCCAGGGAAAGATATTCAATTTGTTCCCCGACAACGATGCCAAAAATGTTAGCACTGGAAGTCACACATAGACTGTTGTAGATGTAATCCTAATACCCATCAAAATTGTGAATAATAATGTTTTAAAAATGTGGCAAATAGGTGTTAAACTAAGTTTATGATTTCAATCACAAAACCCTCCATGAAATACACACCAGCAAGCAAGGCTTTGAATAGCTTCAAATCAATGTTTAGAGATATAAATGGAAGATAGAAGACTTAGCAAGAAATGTGAAATATGTGTATCAAGTCACATCGAGTACTTTTGGAACACATATGGAAGAAATATCATTTAATAAGAACTTATTACTCAAAAAGAGAAAACACTTTGATCAACTTGCCTAAATTACCAACAATAAATCATTTACTATAATAAGAAAGCAAGCATCATGATGAATCCTTCACCAGAAACTAACACCAAAGTGAGATAGAACATAAATGACAGTAGGAAAGTAGTTGATATTTCACTATTAAAGATTCTCAAGTCTGGTACATACATCAAGAAACTCTATTACAACTTGAAACTAAAGATAAGAGCTTCTCTTCTTAACCATTCGAACCCCATATCAAGTTAAAATGCATGTTAAATAACAAAACATCCAAACACCTATTTACAATTCGCCACCTAACTTACTCATAGTATTCTATTCCTAAGAAAGGCATGGCACCAGGTGTACAACAAGAATGCAAACAAAATGCTATTTTCCAGAAAGATGTTGGCAACGTTTAGAACAACTCTTAACAGCTTGTTGATGTGGCTTTACTGCAGGAAACTCCTTGAGACAGGTGGCCTTCTAATGTGAAACTAATCTCCTAAATGCTTATCCAAGTTCAACCTGACACCTGGAAATCCCTTTCATCTTCAAAATCTTCACTACTCCAAGTTTGTAGCACTTGCGCTGCAGACTGTCTTAAAACACCCAGTTCACAGCGTCAGTGAGTCCACGCGTTGCGAACTTTCCTGTAGGTTCCTATTTACTTCCTCAAAGGATTCCAACCTTTAAAACTTGCACAAGAAGTGGGAAAAAACTTCCAGAAGCTACTACAAACTCCTTGCAACATGAAGTAACCTTGGAGAAATCATATGAACATGCTAACTTCGGCTCAAGACTCAAAATCATCACTTCGGTTATAATTGTATGAAAAAAAGCTAACCATGACAAAAATGATGTTGATGTGAAGTATTATCCTGTATTCATCTTTGTTTTGGTACTCCTCCTAGTAGCCACCTTAGCCAACATATCTAGATTCCTTTTTGCTACTTTCTCTTTGAAGGGATGCAACTCTGCTTTTAATTTCCTGATCTCGGCTTGGCAAGCTCTCTTCTTTTTATACACATTCTTGAGTTTCCTGTGAATGGGTAAAGACCTCTTAGCCATGTATCTTGCTTTATCAATAGTCTCCTCATATAGGTCTAACATATCCTTCAGCTTGATTCTGGTCTCCAAATCCTCCTTTATGGATCTTCTTGCCTCACCAACTGTCCATAACGACTGTTTCGAAAGCCTCATGTACCCTCTTATGACAGTTTGTTATGAGATATGCAAATAAAACAGGAAATTTAGGATTTGTTTACAGAGCTGTCACAACTTAGGGTTTACTTGAATTAATTATTTATGCACATCAATGGTGTGAGGATGAATGGGTTGCAAGTAGGAAGTGATAAAAGAGAAACAAAAATTCAACTGGATGAAAACTGTAGACAAGAAAAAATTGAAGCAGCTCTGTGTAAAACAGAGGCTTTGCAACGTGCTAGTTATGTTCACAGCGCCAGTTTGCAGTGCGAATTGAACTAGGATTTTATGAAAAACTTGCAATATTTTCCACGTATAAGGAGAAACATATGAGTTGATAGGTTAAAAACTCAAACCTAGATGAATATTAAATAAAAATGGTTTGATCTATCAAGAGACAGAGGGTTCGCAATGCCAGTTTGTAGTGCATAGTCTGCAACGCACAGTCTATAGAGAAGAGTTGTAATGGACAGTTTGCAGCGCAAATTTGGTAGTGGATAATGTTGTTGTTTTCAAGAGGAAACTGTAAGATGTTTATTTGGTGTAACAATATTGAAAATGGCCAAGGTTTAGGATACAAAAAATATGGGTTTTAATGGTGCAAAGAGTTGGAACCGCATAAAAAATTTAACAGTTTGCATCATAAGAGCAATATACAACTGTTAGCAATTTCAATCAACCCTCAAGCAACATGCAATTACTAAAGAAGTACCTGGTGTGTTTGGAACTTGGGCTAGTGTCTCATGAACTTGATTGGGACTTAGGTGGAAGCATCCAATCCTTTTCATCTACTACAACCAGTTCCCAGCGCCAATTTTCAAACTCTGGAAGCGCGCTTCATTCAAACTATTATACTTGTTCCTTGAAACAATCTTGAAGAACATAATGCATTTAATGTTCTAAAAATGATGAGATCTCCCCTGACACGTTTTCAAAGTACAATGATGAGAGATTAGTGCATAAGGTACTTCTTGATACACTACAAACTTTCCTATGAGTTTGTAGCAAGTAGATTTACACTTGTCTTGACCTTCAAACGGTTGAAAATGACATAATGGAACCTTTTGTACATACCTTTTGAGACAAAACATATGACGATGATAAGTTTAAGACCAAGGGTGTGACCCATGCTGACCCTTATTTCTTTCATGATGATAAACAATATCATGACACCAAGGCTCCTACAAAGACTAAAATAAAAAATATGCTCATGGAAGTATCAAATATGAGTTATGACATGGGATATAACTCAAAATATAAAAATTTAAAGACCCTATGACTCAAACCGAGAAATCTAAAAAGCTTTTGACCCCTATACATCCTATGTGATAACACCATCCACCTCATTTAATTTATTAAAACCAATCATTGAATTCATTTAAGAGGTTGGTAGGGAGCTACGAGATCGATTCACCAATGGTATAATCATGTAGAAATGATGAAGGTGCAAAACTAGTAACCATGAAACCCTTATTCCAAAAATTCTCAGCAAGTCTGGGGTGTTAGAATGTGTTCATTTTACCATAGAAAATATCACTATTGTCACCCAACCATAGGTTGAAGCCACCCTCTGATCACCTTGACCTTGACAGAGATAAGAATCCCGGTAGAAATCCAATAGCCAAGTAAGGCTAATTCACCGAGAAAGAAGTAACCAAAGATGATAAGAGAGTCCAACCCAAAATATAGAAGCAATAGGCTTCAGAACTGGCGACAACACCTTCTCAAGAACTTGCACACAAGATTGCCAGACTGCAGTGCGCATAAGTGCCTCTCTATAATTCTAAGAAGTGTGTATCAAATGAAGACTAGCGCCCTGTATTTATACTAATCTTGTCAGAATGCCTAGGCCGAATTCTCATTCTGGGTACCAATTAATTCATATTAATTATCTCTCTCAACTGACATCTCTTCTAGGGTTACGTTCACTTCTTTTCTTGCTTCTGGAATATTCTAATCCTTGTCAAAGGTCACAATGGAGTTTGATACCTCCCAAAGCTACCATAATATCAACACTCCCTCCTAGCTAGGGAGGTATAACCGATAATGGTCTTGAGCACAAACAGACCATTCAACTAGTAGCATCACGAGCACTGCCATTATTATCCAACTGGATAATATCCATGACAGCTGGTACATTGTCAATTGATAGAACACAAATGTGTTTATCCATAGTAGTACAAAACTACTCAAACCGTGACACATAGTCACAAACAATGGAACATATCCACCATAGTAGCATATCTCTACTGTTTGGAGACATGCAGTCTCCATAACAATCATATGATATCAACCTGTACATAAAATATTGTTATGATATAAACTGAATCATCTGGGCCATTATTTCACTCACATCTATGAGTTCTGAAAGAACTTCTGCCCTTAGAGTATAACATTAATGATGGGCTATTTGGAATATTCTTCTCAAGCAAGGAAGAATAACTGTCTTGATTTCTGAGCCTGGACCATTCCCCACCCTGGGCCATTCCTCCGGCACTAAAAAAAGTGCAACCTGGCGAGAATGAGTCTTCCCTAGGGAATGCTTGTCCCTGATTGCTGAACCTGGACCATTCCCTACCCTGGGCCATTCCTCCGGCACTAAAAAAAGTGAAACATGGAGAGAATGAATCTACCCTAAGGAATGACTATCTGGAACATTTCCTAAGGAAATGACTGTCCTGCACCAACCTCCAAAATGGACCATTCTTCGAAACTACCGACAACTGTGAGCTTCGAAAGAATGATTGTCTGACGAGGTGGACTAGTCTTCTTGATTAACCATGAAGAAGAGAGACTATCCTAGACCATTCCCCATGTTAACCACAATGGGAAATCGTTGTCTATGGTACATCAACAATCCATCGAACCATTTTCATTATGAAAATGACCGTTCGATCTGGACCATTTTCCGAACTGGAAAATGCCTGTTCGTCAGAAATCTCAAACCACTTTCCGAACTGGAAAGGAACTGCCCAAGCTGGACCATTTTTCAAAATTGAAAATGACTATCCTGAATTCAATAATATGTCAGTTCTCCCTCCCAACCTAGAGAGTCATGTATTCCCTTTCAACTAAAGGATTTATTTCCACGATCCCCAATTTGTCTCAGAAATATGAAAACTTTATTCTGGACAGAGGCTTTGTCAGGATATATGTTGTCTTCTCATTTGTGGGGATACACTGGAGATTTACTTATCCTTCCTGAACTTTATCTCAAATAAAGTAGTATTTAATCTCCATATGTTTTGACCATTCATGAAACACTGGGTGTTCTGATAGCCTTATACAACTCTGATTGTCACAGTGTATTATGGTTGAATATGGAACCTGATCAAATAAATCAGAGATTATCTTTCTTAGACATATTGCTTCTGTACATGCCTCACATGTTGCGATATATTCTGCTTCTGTTGTGTTGAGTGCGACATACTTATGTTTCTTGCTGCCCCAAGATATCATAGCGGAGCCCAAGCTAAATTACATCCCTGAAGTACTATTTCTGTCTTCTGCACTTCCTTCCCAATCTGAATCTGTGAATCCATGAAGCTGTATATCACTGGATGCGATATATCTTAAACCATAGTTTAGTGTTCCACGAATATATCTTAGAACATGCTTTGCAGCTGTCCAATGCTCATGTCTGGGTTCCACTTGGAACTGGCTTAGTGTGTTCATGACAAAGCAAATGTCTGGTCGAGTATTTACCAAATACATCAATGACCCAATCAATTGTCGATATAGTGATGGATCTACTGGATCATAATTTAAATCTCTTACTTTTCTTATATCTGTAGTCATAGGAGTGTCCATGGATTTGCAATCCATAATTCCAAACTTCTGAAGAATCTTTATTGCATACTTTCCTTGTCCAAGGAATACTTCACCACGCTTCTGCCATACTTCTAGTCCCAAGTAATAATGCATGAGACCAATATCTTTCATATCAAACTCAGAAGCTAGTTCCTTTTTGCACTGGATGATGAGAGACTCTTCACCTGTTAGGAATACATCATCAACATATAGTAATAATATCATAGGCGCATTGTTCACGACTTTTTAGTAAATATTTGGATTTTCATGGCTTTTGGAGAAACCAAGTCTCGTTAGATAGTTGTCTGTTCTGGCATACCAAGATCTTGGAGCTTGCTTGAGTCCATATAAAGATTTATTTAGTTTGCAAACATGAGTGTCTCTGGAATATACTTCAAACCCTTGAGGTTGTTCAATATATACTTATTCTTCGATTTCTCCATTGAGGAAAGTGGTTTTTACATCCATCTGATGTAAACTCCATCCCACGGAAGCGACAAGAAATATGATAGCTCTAATGGAATTATATCTAGAAACCGGAGCAAATGTTTCGTCATAGTCTTCTCCCTCCTTCTGGGAAAAATCTCTAGCTACAAACCTTTCTTTATATTTATCCACGCTTCCATTTGTTGCATGTTTGATCTTGTATACCCATTTTGATGTTACTACTGATTTTTCTTTAGGTCTAGGAACAATTTCCCATACATCATTTTTCATGATGGATTGGTGTTCTTCCATCCTAGCTTCTTTCCATTGTTTCTTTTGAACTGCCTCTTCAAACGTGGTAGGTTCTTCATCTAGAATCTTTGTCATACATGCTGCATAGCTTGAGATCTTTTGGGTTTCTTACTTTTTATGACGGTCCCATCTGGGGCCTTGAGGCTTTCTGATTCTTGTAGGGTAGCTTCAAGCCAAGCTGGTCATTTCTTGGTCTTAGGTACGATGTCTAAATCAATGGTCTCACATGGTTGCATCGTATGATCAATTTTTTCCTTTTCTTCATTTTAATTTTCGGGAAGACATGTGCCTTCTTCAATAGGCTCTTTATATTCTTCTTCTTTTATAGTTTCTTCTATGGATTTCTTGAAAGCCATCTTTTCATTGAAGGTCACATCTCTGGTGACTTCAAGCTTATGATGTTCCGAGATATAGATTCTATAAGCCTTGAATGATTCGCTATATCCCATGAATATGCCCTTCTTTCTCGAGGGTTCTAATTTATTCCTTTTGTCCTTGGGAATGTGAGAGTAAACATGAAATCCAAAGATTCTTAGGTTTTCCACATTAGGTTTCTTACCTGAGAAGGCTTCTTCTGGAGTCATATCCTTCAATTTGTGGTGAGGACTTCTATTCTGAACATATATAGCTGTCATGGTTGATTCTCCCCATAAGAACATGGATAAACCTTGATCGTTTAGTAGTGCCTTCATGGTTTCTTCAATAGATTTGTTCTTCCTTTCTGCTACACCATTTTGTTGAGGATTATGAGGAATAATCAGCTCCCTCCTAATCCCTGTCGATTTGCAAAAGGAAACAAATTCCTTTGATGTGTATTCTCCTCCATTATCTATTCTCAAGGTCTTGATTTTCTTGTTTGTGAGGTTCTCTATTTTTTCTTTGAATTCTTGAAACTTGTTGAATACTTCGTCCTTTGTCTTCAGGAGATATAACCAAGTATTTGTTGAGTAATCATCTATGAATATTACGTAGTAAAGAGAACCTCCTAGAGATTTGACTGGCATTGGACCATAAACATCTGAGTGTATTAGATCTAGAATCTCCTTAGATCTATTGTTGCTGCTTGGGATTGGTTTCTTGATATTCTTTCCAAGAGCACATCCTTTGCAAATTCCTTCATGTGTAGACTGCAATTCTGGTATTCCTTCGACCATATTTTTTAGAAAAGGTAATGCTTGATACTTAATATGAGCGTACCTTCCGTGCCAAATTTCATTGGGATTGACTTCATCATGTACAAGAGCTTATTCATTTTGTTCTAGTAGTCTATATAGATTTCCTTCACGGGTTCCAATAGCCCTAGTATTCTCTATGTTGGAGTCATTATCCCAAGATAACACTTTTCTATCTACGAAATCTATTATGTTTATTTGTCTTCTAGGAAAGATATGGATACAAGATTATTTTCTAAACCAGGTACATATAAGACGTTGCTCAAATGAACATTGTTACCTATTTTCAACTTTAGAGAGGCTTGTCCAAATCCTTCGACTGGGTAAGTGATTTTGTCTCCAAGCTCTACCTTGTACGATGTCTTCTTCTAATTTAGATTTGAGAGTCTTGATTGATCTCCCGTCATATTCCTAGAAGCTCCACTATCAATTATCCACATGTCATATTCAATCGTTCCTGTGAGTGTTGAGTAGTGTAGATGACTAGTCTTTTCACTCATGACTTTGGTTGACTGGTGACTGGTCATGCGTTGATCCAAAACTTCAAATTTGATGTTTCTACCTTCTGAGAGTGCCAAGAGATGTGCTAGACTAAGGCACACTTGAATACCTTCTTTTTGAACGATATTTTCCATCACAAGGTGCTGGATCAGGGCTTTAGGGTTTCTGCAACTGCTCCTACTAGTAACCCTAGTGGCAGTGTCTTGGAAGCTACTCCTATTACTAACCCTAGAGACAGTTCTTCAGTGATCTTAGTATCCTAATGGATATGATTCCTTCCAATGGTTATACTTAATGAAGGAGGTGTGGGCCCATAACCTGTTAGAATGTTCTCATTTTACCATAGACAATATCACTATTGTCACCCAACCATAGGTCGAAGCCACCCTCCGAGCACCTTGACCTTGACAGAGAGAATAATCCTAGTAGAAATACAATATCCAAGCAAGGCTAATTCACCAAGAAATAAGTAACCAAATCTTATCAGAGAGTCCAACCCAAAAGATAGAAGCAATAAGCTTCATAATTGGCGGTAACAACTTCTCTAGAACTTGCGCACAAGACTGCCTGACTGCAGTGTGCACAAGTGTCTCTCTGCAATTCTGAGAAGTGTGTATCAAATGAATATTGATTCCCTATATTTATATTAATCCTGGCAGACTGTCTGGGCTGACTTCTCATTCTGGGTACTAATTAATTCATATTAATTATCTCTCTCAGCCGACATCTCTTCTAGGGTTACGTTCACTTCTTTTCTGTTTTCTGGAATATTCTAATATTTGTCAAAGGTCACAATAGAGGTTGATACCTCCTGAAGCTACCATAATATCAACACGAGGCTCCTTTGAATGTTTGTAGGACAAGTGTTCTCATCAAACCCATTCAAAGAACTCCAACCAAAATCAAAGATCCATTGTGAAGATTCCACTAAAAATCATTCCCTTAAACGTTGAAGGAAATCCATGGGTGAAATCGTTCCCATAAGGCCATGATTCGAAGAAATGCCTATTAAATAGCTCCGAAAGGCCCTTGATTCTAGGAAATTTTGGCAAAAAACATCTCGTTTCGGTGAACTAGAGGCTTTGTCACAAATTTTGGAGGGCAGGTGAAACTCTGTTTTCGTGGCGCAAAAATAAAAACAAAAATTAAGGAGACAGATCCGTCAGAACGTTGTGATTCCTTCACGGTTTTTTGAATTTGGGAGGGTGGGTGAAACCCAATTTCCATGGTAATGATAATGATAACAAATTGACCAATGTATTGGCAATTCCCTTCTTATATTTAATCACTAAGTGAAACTATTGCAAAAATCCCATCCATTTAACATCTTTCTTGTTGGAGCTTACTCCAAGTCTATACGTATTGTAAGGTTGGTGATCAACATGGATAATGGTATCCTTATCAGATAAACATTGTTTCCACTTCTTCACTACCTACATCAATGCATGTATTTTCTTATCATATATGTAGGGAAGTTCAATATTGATTCATGGAATAACTCACAACATGGGTTGCTTACCTGTCTCAAAAATTGGCATTTAGGTGAGAAGACCTAGTAAATGTATATATGCCTAACTTATACTCTAAAAAAGGGGACTCTTGGGATTCATTAACCAATTTGAAAGGGCTCATACATTGGACCAATTGTATAGTGGCAGGAGATTTCAACACTATCCTTAGTCAAAGGGAGAAAAGGGGAGGGAGTATAGTGCAAGATCCCTTTAGAGAGAGGATGGAAGAATTTATCTGCTTATGGGACATAGTGGATGTCAAACCTCATAGAGGTAATTCACTTGGACAATAAACAAATTGGCCTTGGGCATATAGTCGCAAGGCTTGATAGGTTTTTGGTTTAGAGCACATTTTTGGAAAGTGATTTTACAACTTCTTCTAAAATTACTCCACGGGATGCATCAGATCATAAACCCATTGTAACTTCTCAAAGAAGTCCTTGATTATGGCCCTATCCCTTTTTGTTTTAATCCTCTTTTGGATACATGATAAAATGGTGGTTGACAACATTATTAGGAAAACTTGGTGTAATTGGGTTGTTGGTTCTCTGGTCCACACATGAGAACAAAAGATTAAACATAAAAAGAGAGCACTCAAGGAATGGGCTAAAGCTCACTTCCCTTCTCCTGAAATTAAGGTCCAAACTCACAAGGAGAAGTTAGAAAGAATACAAAATAAAATTGAGCTTCAACAAGTTACTCAAGGAATGGTGGATGAAGAAAGAGAAGCATTTCAAAGATATGAGAAATCCCTTCAAAAAGAGGAAATGAGCTAGAGATTGAATTCTAGAAGTTTATGGCTCAATGCAGGGGATAGGAGTACAACATGTTTTCATAAGAAAGCGAGAGACAGATTATGGAAGAATAATGCTAAAGATATATATATCGTCTGCCAATGGAGAGAATCTTAATACCTTTGACAAAATTAAAGAAACAACATTTCTCCACTTTAGGGATCTTTATTTGGAAAAGAAACGAAGCCTCATGTTACTACTGCCATGTTGGAGAACATACCTACATCCATTTCTATGGAATAAAATGAAAATATTATGCACATGGTGTCAGAGGATGAAATTCAAACTACGATCGAGGAACTTGACCTTGACAAAGCTCCTGGTCCACATGGATTTACTATCCACTTCTATAGGGTATGTTGGAATACAATCAAATATGATCTCATTAGAATGATACAATATGTTCATAAATCTTTTAGAATGGGAGGAGCCACACATTCTGCTTTCCTGGCCCTCATTCCTAAAGAAGAAAATCCTAACCATCAAACCCTTATTCCAAAAATTCTCACCAAGTCATTAAACCCCGATTCCAGAATGCCGAGTCATTCACCGTCTGACGAATTGGAAGCCCCGCCACAAATTTGAAATGCCTATGAAATGGGTCCAAAAGACCCCCGATTCCAGAACACTCCGAGTCATTCACCGTCTGGCGAATTGGAAACCCGTCACAAATTTGGGAGGGTGGGCGAAATAAAAGGAAACGTATCTGTGAATAGGAATCTATGCAGACTAAGGTGTACAACCTATAGAACAGATCTTATTCAAGTAAGGTCGTGATTTAAGAGTGTCTATTGCTCTCAATATTACCCCTTCTTCATTCCTTTCCTCAAAACATGTGGGACATCAATAACACGCTATCTCTCATTATTACTGCTAATTTTTCCATTGTCGTTCCTCTTTGCCTTTGGACTATCCTATAAAATACAACCACAAATTCCTCGCACGTTTTTCTGCATCTTTTTATTTCAATTCGATTGTATTCTTGTTCCCTAAAATTTGTAGTATAACCATGTCAAAGTTTTCTCATTCTGACTTTCACCTCTCTTTTATGAGATTTATTATATATAATTGCAATTATTTTCCCTACACTTTGTCTATGAGTTTTTTTTTTTTAAATATAATCTTAAATGACTATGTTCCACAACCCTGCAAATTCTTCTGATGAACCAACATGTTTCTAGGTGAGCATTGGAAGATGGATTCTCGTCAAATAGAGAATATTATATACAAACATATTTTCTCTCTTTCTTCCTCTTCCCTCATCCTTCCAATTTTTCAAAGATGAAAACTACTCATGAAGCAATAATTATTATCTTCCCCATCAATTCCATTTATCAACTTTGAATAGACAATGGTGTTGTATGTTTCATGTAAATCACCACCATGATTGCGCCACAATGTTGCATTTGGATGACCATGTAAATAATGATAGATATTGCATGTGACATCACACAAATTAATCATACATGAACACAAAAATATTCAATCTTTTCCCATGTTAGCAAACTTTGAGCATATATAATGCCAGATATTTCTAGATATTGCATGGGACGTCACACAAATTGATCATACATAAACATAATAAAAAACAATATTTTCTCATGTTACCATATTTTAGCATCTTGAAATAAATGAGAGAGAATATTTCAAATACATGTGCAGAGCCACTATTTGTAAATGCACGAGACCTAATCATATGTAGAATCAACAAAAATGAAGTGTGCTTATTATTATTATGAGAGAGAGAGAGAGAGAGAGAGAGAGAGAGAGAGAGAGAGATGATCATTGCACTTGAACTTCACTTGGAACTGTGAAAGTGAATATATTTGGGGTGATCAATTCTCTATGTACAATCCAAACAATAGTCAAGAGCTTGTGCAGTTCCATTCATGGACACAAATCTACACTTATCGCCACTTTATTATGCAATAAATCTATCAATCATTTACTATATAATTTTACATCAAGGATATATACATATCAATCCGCTTCTTATCACAATAAGACTTTGGATGGAAAATGATAACTTTACCCCTAACAACAACTTTTATGGGTGAACTTGCAAATTGAATTGCATACAAACTATGAACACCATGTTGTTACTCTTGCAATTGGTCAAGGATAAGTTGAATGATGTTGGATTCCAACAAAGATTCAATGCTCTTTAGATCATGTTGGGAAGCAATAGAGATTGATATATTGGTCCATAGTTGAGACCCATGGAAAATGGTCATAAATACTCTATAATTTTGTTGCAATTGGAAATTTTCCTGAAAAGGACATAAGTGCCAACACAATTGCACTCGTTTTGGCACTTGTCAAGCGAAAACTACCATGAAAACAACAATTATGTTGTTTTTCACAAAATTTGAGAAACATTTGTTGAAAGCAAATTGCCCAAAAAGTGGTTGAATTCTTCCAAAAATAACAATATTGCACAAAACTAGGCCAAAGAATCGGTTGGTTCTATGGTTGCATGAGAAAACATAGAAAAAAAAGTCCAATGAAAAGGATCCAAAAAATGATGGAAGCTCAGACGATAGGATGTAGGATGTCATTGTGATGACAACTTCATAATAGTAGGAGAAGGCATTGATGATCTATGAATCACATAAGCAACTTGTAGATTTGGTGGAAGACAAAAGTTATAGTAAAATCATTTGTAGGGGGCATTGAAATGAAACCAAGATTGCATAACTCTCCAAAATACCTAATCAAAGGCTCTCATAACAATAATATGTGTAGGGAAGTGATCAAGAAGAATACAACAACATACAAAATGAAATGCGAGGAGAGAGAGAGAGAGAGAGAGAGAGAGAGAGAGAGAGAGAGAGAGAGAGGTATTTATGAAGATTAGATGAGTGGTAGGTGACATATACAAATGGAAGGTGGGTTAGGTGGAGTAGTGGGTGATATTTAGGGGTAAAATGGAACTCATAAGAACAATATAGTTGATGAGTTGGAATTCAAAAACCAAAATAATTTCAAGAAATTGGATCAATGATAATCGTTGAGTTGGAACTATAGAAGTCAAAGATGATTATGTGTCATATTTTTACTTGGTAATAGTGAATTACATATAAACCTCGCATTCGTTGAGATTTTGGCAATATCATCTTGAGATATTCTTGAAATACTAAATATAGAGTATAATTCAAATCGTAATGGAATCATTTCAAAATACAATAATTTTTTTATATTATTCATTCTTTTAGAAATTAAAAAAAAAAAACTCATTATATAATATAGTATATTATATATTAGTTATAATACATAATATACTATGTTATATAGTATAATTCATTAGTTATGGTCAAATTAATTTGACCTTAATTCGATTACAATATAACCTACCTATCGACATGTATAATAAAACTAGAAAAAATAACCACCTAGTCTTGTTGGTGTTGTAGTTGGAGGATGTGAATCGGGTACAAATTAATTACGTTCTTTAAAACATAAGGACATAGTATAGTCTTGATGGAGATTTGAAGATGATGTGACATGTAGGGGATGGATCGGGTGGGTTGGGGATTAGGGATTTGTTTTTCATGGTTTTATAGTCAGGGTTTTGGTGACTGCTAGACTCTCAACAAAATTTTTGCCTCATGGATGTGTGGTACAGTCAATGCCCTATGAATGACATGACCTAGCTTGTAGATTACTTAGAGAATACAATTATGGATGATATGATGTTTACCTCTCATCATGTGAGTGATGTGTGCATAGATCCACCATACATTTTCACGTCATCTATCGAGGCTTCGAGCTTTCCAATCAATATCCTGGAATGTCAAGTTGCTGGCAGAAACCCTGGAATTGACACTACCATCCTTACTGCTAGATCCAACGGAAAACTGGTGGATCATGGTCAGGCCAAGGATGGTGCTACTGCCACCTCATGGGATTTGGAGTTGGTAGGGATAGTAAATGAGTAGAGGGAAGAAGTTAGTGTTCATTGTTATGATAAAATTTGTCATAACACTCATGTCGCCTATTTGTCATTGGACCATACCACATTACAGTTGGAATCATTATGATTTTTTTGGGGGAGAATAGGGCTCACAAAGATGAGGGGGTATGCTCCTAAAACAACATTTTTTGAAGCTCTTGGTCGCAAAAGGAAGAAAGCGGTAAATTCCAAAGGTGGTGGTGTATTGCTAGTTATTGGGGAAGATCTGCAAGTAAGTTAGATCGTGGACCTAGATAGATATAATTTTGTGGGGAAGTTATGTGGTTGAAGGATTTCTAGGGCCAGTTTGAACATGTGGATGCAATAATAATGGAGTTCTATATTGGGTTATAGCCTTGTCACCCACATATACTATTGATTTGCTAAGAGACTCAGATCCTCTCCCATCCCCAAGTAGGGGATCGTCCTGAATTTTTAAACCGGGGTCTCCTTCGACTTCCAGTGAAAGGGACCCTTACCTCCTCCACCCTCGACCCTCCACAAAATCCCCAGGGGGACTAGGATTTGATATCCTAAAGGAAATGGCCTATTAAAGGTGGGGTGTAATTTTGAAATAAAACTTTCACAAGAAAAATCCTCCCAAGAGATAAGTCAAGGTCGTCAATGTGTTTTATCTGGGGTCCTTAGAGAAAGATGTGCCCCGAAGGAGTTTCCCTCATGAATATCCTGTCCTTGAATGTTAAAGGACTTGGAGGGAGGGAAAAAATTATCCCTCAAACATATCATAGATTTGGAATGTCCAGACATTGTGTCGATGCAGGAAACAATGGGTCCTTATGCACCTATTATTTCATATTTAAGGAAGATGTTTATGGGTTGGGATTTTGTGGGTATTGAATCAATGGGCTTCTCGACCTAACCATAATCAATATCTTCGACCCTTACAATGGTAAGTAATAATATTGGGATAATATTTTCAACTTAAAGTTTATTAAGATCGAAAATTTTAGTATCAGCGGGGATTTAAATTCCACTATAAGCCAAGAGGAAGTTTGGGGCCACCTCACCTGAGAGGATCATTTAGAAAAAAAAATTGTTGAAATTTTTGAATGGGTAGGTTGGGTAGAAATCAAGCGTATTCAACTCTATCCTACATGGGTTAGTAATATAAGTGGCACAAATGCAGTATCCAAATGATGAGATTGATTTTTAGCTCACCACATGGTTCTACACAAATTTGATTAGTTTAGGACATGGATTGAAAAAGTTCATATTTTGGACCATTATCCCATCTCCCTGGAGGTAGGTATATGTGACAAAAATCCTAGATCCCCCTTTAAATACAACCCTCATTGGCATGAGGAGGTGGATTTTTAGACACTAGTACGGGAAAATAGAGCTCACTTCCAACTTGACTTAGATGGGTAGGGGAGAGGCAACAAATTTAGGCTCAAACCCTCAAGGAGATAGAGTAGGAGTTGGATGAGATATATGATGAAAATAGAGTAGGACCTTGATCACATTCTGTGTTGGATAGAACTCATTGCTTGGAATAGTGAAGGTCAAAATTTCTTTTGGATCAAGAGAGAGAATGGAATCTCAAAAGTTGAGCATTGTGGATCGAGGCTGGGGACCAAAACACTAATTTCTTTCAAAGTTTTGTGGATCACAAGAAGAATTACAACACTATTCATTAGATAGTAGACAATGATGGAAATAAGGTCTCAGGGTTTATGAAGTTAGAAAGGATGGGGGTCAACCACTTTAAATAAATTTTCAAGGAGTCTAAACAAGAAAACATTGGGGAAATGCTCAAGCTGTTGGGAATTTTTTTGAGACTTATTGAAGGGGAGGAAAGTAATGATTTTTTCATGCCAATGTCCATCGAAGAATTACTCGAGGTCATAAATTATTTTCAAAATGGAAATTTGGACCATAAAGTTTTTTGCAGACTTCTTTGAGGTTGTGGATGGAATTTTTCTATGATTCGTGGAACACGTTCAATTGTTAGGTCATTTTTTGGGGAGTTATTACTCCATATTCATAGCACTTGTCCCAAAGATGGATTGTACTACTTCTTAGAATGAGTGACAACCATTATTGTTATGCAACACTCTATATAAAATAATTGAAAAGGTGATTGTTGTTAGAATTAAATTGATCCTATCAAGGGTTTCTCACTGGACAATTTGGTTTCCTTAAGGGTAAAATCATACATGAAGCCATCGATTTAGCACAGGAAGGCATTCATTTGATCAAAACAACTCAATTTCAGACCACAATGCTCAAGCTCGATCTCTCCAAGGCATATGATTGGTTATCTTAGATGTATTTAAGGTTGCTAGTACTCCACATGGGGTTTGTTTTTCCTATTGTTAAATGGATTATGGGATGTGCAATTTCGTCCTCATTTGAAATCTTAATTCATGGTTCAGAATCTGATGTTTTTAAACCATGAAGAGGGCTACAACAAGGTTGTCCCTTGTCTCCTTACTTTTTCCTTCTTGTATTAGAGGAACTTAGTTGGGAAATCATTGTGGCAAGAAGACTAAATAAAATCTAGGGTGTGTGAACAAGGAGAAATAAACATCTAACACATTTATTATTCATTGATGGTGTGTTAATATTTTGTTTCTACTCTGAGGTCAAAGGTAAAATTTATAAGGAAATATTATATACTATTTGTGGTGCGATGAGTATGGTTATCAATATTAAGAAGACAATTATTTATTTCTTGCCAATGGAGGATGCTCTGAGACACTAGCTGGTTGACCTTTTCTCTTTCACATATTTCGACCTCGATGATGGATTTAAATACCTTGTCTTTGTCCTAAATCCAAAAAAATATAGGGTCACTGACTAGAAATGGTTACTGACTAAAGTGTAGAGGAGGATTAATTTTTGGTGTAACAGATGGATTTCTAGAGGTGGCAGGTTCGTGCTTATCAAATTAGTCCTCGAAGGAATTCTGGTCTTCTAGCATTTGTTGGTGTTAATCCCTAAAGGGGTGCTAAATAAGATTTGAAATATTTTCTTTAATTACCTTTGGAAAGGTAATACTGAATATATGGGGTCTCACCCGGTAAGTTGGAAGCAAGTGGCCTCTCCTAAGAAACAAAGAGGGTGGGGATTGAAGAATATTTTTCTATTTGACAAGGCGCTAGTAGCTAAATCACTATGGGTTTTTTGACCAATGATAGATCGTGGAGAAGGATTTTAGTTTCAACAAAAGAACACCACAAATTATTCCAATCAATCGAGGGCTCTCACCTTCACCTTCTCTGTTGTTGGTCAATTTTTGGCATGGAAGGTGGGCTTGGGATACCAGGTTTGTATTGGAATTAATGCGATTGCGGGTTGTGAGAATAAAATTATACTACCTCATGTATTAATACAATGAATGGTATTCTTAATCTATCTAAATACAATTTCATAATCTATAAATACTTTAAGTTTTTCAATTTTCAGATCAATAGCCTTATTGAGACCTTGAACAAGAGCTTCATACTCAATCATATTATTTGTACAATAAAACTCTAATATACACAAAAGGAAACCGTGTTTACCCCTTGGTTCAATTATCAAACATTCGTCTCAAGCTCCTTATAGAGATTTGGAACCATCAAAATATAGAGTCCATATGTCAGGGGTATATTCAAATTCTATTTTTATTTTACTTAATTTTTTTTTTTTTTTAATTTTCATTACAATTAGAATTTACATGATTTACAGTGTTGGTGCTAGTTCCTCATTCAAGACAAATATCATCTTGTTATATCAACTCAATTTTTTGTGTTTCTAGTATTGTGGAAGTTAAAGAAATAAAATTTCCAAAATCATAATCTAAAGCATAATTTCCAAGAATAGGACATTCTAAGATGAAGGTTCATTAGTCTCTTCAATATCTCTTATTGTATGCTTAATATACTTTTCTCCATCTATTTTAGTCTTGATTGGTTTCTCAATCCAT
Source organism: Picea engelmannii (assembly GCA_009831015.1). Classification (NCBI taxonomy): domain Eukaryota; kingdom Viridiplantae; phylum Streptophyta; class Pinopsida; order Pinales; family Pinaceae; genus Picea; species Picea engelmannii. The sequence continues at coordinate 496,277 of ML776714.1, read as the reverse complement.
GGAATCCAAAGATGTGAATAATTTGATGCAAAATAACCTTGTAACTTATGTGACCAATCTCAACTAAGAAGAAGACCATAGGCCTTTGGAATATCAACCACAACTATGCCAATAACTTGATAAACTTTGGGATTAGATGCTACTCTAATTAAGACATCCTTCAATTCACAAATTACTTTTACATCATATCTATGCTACTAAATAATGTGTGTTGAAGATTTGTTTGGGGTTTCACAGAATATGGCATAACATTCAAATAATCTCCTCACTTAACTAAACAATTATGAACATTCTGATTGAATATTTCAAAGGTTATTAGGAATGGAGGGGTCAAGGACTTGGAATTTTTCCCAGTATGTGTGAAATTCACCATTGCTTTATGTGTATCAATTTCAACTATTCTACTCAGAGAATAAGTAGAAGGCCACATCTTTTCATCTTTCAGAGAATTCAATAAAAGATTGCATTGTTTTGAAATCTTACATATGTCAAGAATAGAAATATTTGATTTAATTTTATTAAGATCGTCTACAACATTATATTCCATAGGTTCATATTCAATAGTTGTAGATTTAGGAAAATCATAAAATGTGGGGGTAGGTTTGTTGTTAGGATTGATAGTCCATGTTTTCCTTACAATAGATATTGAAAAAAAATCGCTTGTGATTGAGTTGGAGGCCCCCTCTAGTTTTCACCGCTAATATTTATGCCATCACTTCATCATCTTCGGTCAAATTTACCTCGGGTGACATATCCCACAAAACCATAGATATCTCATGATTTTGTTCAAATGATTCCTCTTCCAAAACTCTCTCCAAATGTTCATCAAATTCCTTTACCTAAGCACATCATCCAACAATGTATTGACTATCAAATTGATTGTATTGATCCATTGTAGATATATCTTCTCAAAATGGTTATCCTAATGATAGTTACAATGATTATCCATGGTTTCTTCTTCTAAATTAATGTTTAAATTTGTTGGAGGTGGTTCAATAGCTTTGGGAGGAAAATGCCTTTTGAATAATGGCCTATACGACCTTTGATTTGAGGTTCCTTCACCAGAACATCTCTTCATATCAATTATTTCATTCGACAACTTTATAATCATCCTCTACATGCTTTCCATGTCCATGGAATCTTTTTCTTTTCCTTTTGTGGGTTTCCTTGTTTTTGGTCTAGTCATAATAACACCTTTCTTAGGTGGTATTACTTCCTTTTTTTAGAGTTGTTTGACCTTATTTACACCCTTTCATTTCGAATTCAATTTTCTTAGCCTCTGCAAAATTTAATGATAAAGTGATCCTACCAGCTCTTTTAGCAAACATTGAAATTGGTGCTAGTAAATTATTAACATAAACTTCAATTTGCAACTCTTGGGTAGGGGCAATGCCTTCTAGAAACTTATCTAAAACCATAGTAAATTGTTGATTGAAATCTTTCACTTTCTCCTTAGGACCCTTGACTAAAGAAAACAATTCAGCCATCAAAGCTCTAGTAGTAGTTTCCTCCCCAAATTTATCTATAAAATCCTTTTGAAAATCAACCCAATTAGTGATTCATCCTACAAGAAAATTGAAATACCAAGTTGATGTTGTGTTGTTATAGGTGTTGATACTGAGAGGGGGGTGAATCAGTATCAAGTACAATCTAAAACCTTTTTCAACTTATACTTAAACCATTCAATTATATCCAATGAGTAATGAACAATAGTGATGCAGGAGCATCTCTCCATGTCAGCCAGCCAGCCAACCACGTTAGTGGATTCAAATCATGTGCATTCAAAGCTGAAGAGAGGCGCATCCCTCGTTTTCAATTTTGAAATTGAATGTAATTAAATGTGGTAGGATTTTGAGACATAGATTCGTGCCTTTGCGCAGGCTGTAGATAAGATAGGCCTTAAATATTTGTAAGGCTGAGATCTAGATCTGATCTGCGGACTAGACAACCCATTCAATGTAATTGAATAGGGTAGGTAGATTGGAGGGAAGAGCTCGAAGATCCCCCTCATGTAAAATATAAATGGCAATCTCATTTTGAGTTAGTTAGGAGAATAGAGAGAATGAGTGAGCTAGCGAGAGCATAGGGAGAAGGAGCCGAGACCTTGTCATAGGCCGTGCTCAAGAACACCCTTGTAAACAGGCATTTGCCATTTTAATACAGAAGCAATTTTTCCTGCATATTTTTTGTCTTGTGTAAATGTCTATGTGGGTTCATGTTTATGCTGTGTTTATGTCTGTAGATGTATGTTAGGCATTTGCAAGGGTTTTGTTTGATTTCAGAATTTGAGAGGTCTTTGAGGCTTCACACCAGGAGGGTGTGACATAACGTTGCGGGTTCTGATAGCCGTGCACAGAGGATGCATTCCTGAATCTGTGGATTCAGACAAAGATGTGATGCGGGCAAGAGAACTGAAGTCAACAACTCGAAGAAGGCTGTGAGGTTGCTGAATACCTCAGGAGGCGAGGTTGTATATGAGAACACAGTTGTAGACAGAACTTATGTTGTGAGTTCTGCAAAGCTCTACTAGGAGGGCATTGAGAAAGTGCAAGGAGTGCACGAAAGGAGAACTCGACCGTGAGTTCGTAAGAAGAAATAACCACTGAAGGATTCTTGATACTCTGCCAGGTGGGCATGGAGTAAGTGCCAGAGTACACAGAGGGATTCTGTTGAGCTCATAAGAAGGTGGAAGCTCTGAGGAGTTTCGTAAGAGGCTCTGCCAAGTGGGCATTGAGCATAATCACAGGGTCATTGGATACCTAGAGGGACTCAACAATAGGTTGCTTGAGCCGACAGAGTGCTAGGAGGGCATCATATTTCTCCATTTGAGGGAGAAGGAAGAAGGAATTATTTTCCTTAGAGGTCTGAGTCTCAGAGAAGCTCAGAAGAGACAACACTTTGGGTGCAAAGACTCTGTAAGGAGCGCATAAGTCAGAATCCTTCAAGGATTCGGGACCAAAGATCGGGAGAAGCAACATTTTTATATGTGCAGGTGAGGACTCAAAGTTGAAGAGCTCGCAAGTAAAGGAGAACAAAGGTTGAGGCCTTTGGATACTTGGAATTCTTCTAAGTGCCGGAAGAAAGCGCCAAAGTTTGGGAGGAGAACAACTGTCGTCAGATTCAACCGAAGAGATCTGGACCACTGAAGATTTCACGTCCAGGGAGAAGTGGAAGAGCACGCAGATTCGAAGAGATTATGAGCCATTGGATCTCGCTCAGAGTAGCCGGCAGCCATCAGATCTTTCGAAATTTGCATGAGGTTTAAAACCTCGTAAGTAGAGAGAAAGTCCTGAAAGGATCGGAGTCATCCATCCAGAGGAGGACATGTGTCGTGAGATCGCCCATATCGGGGATTCGGATATCGAAAGTCAGAAGAGGAAGTCCTTTGACTTTGTGAGTTGCAAAGTCGCGAGAGAATTAGGACCATCCATATGAGGAGGATAGGTGGTAGATATCTAGGGATCTCACGAACTTGGAAGTTCGCAAGGTGAGAGCCCAGGAGTTGGGTGCTCCAATTCATGAGTGGCGAAGTCGCGAGAGGATTAGGACCATCCGTCTGAGGAGGACAGGTGGCAAAGATCAAGGTATTTCATGATCTCGGGAAGTCGTGAAGTGCCGAGAGCCAGGCACAGAGGAAAACGTGGCAGAACCACAAGGTGGGAACCACAAGATTTCCTCTAAACTTCAACTTGTGTATCAAGTGAATGTATAATGATCTTTATTTATACCATTTATTTCACTTCCTTTTAACATTCGAGCCGACCTGACACTTTCTTATTTTGTAATTCTTTTCTTTAATTATCTTCAGGGCCTACATATACTTCCTTCTTCAATTCACTTTGTCATCTTCAAAAATTCATTTTTCCTCAACCATGAGGATCCACGTAACGTGCCACATACCACCGGAAACAACATGATGTATACTATCCATCCATGGGTGTTGTATCTGCATGTACATTATCCTTCATGTCCAAATACCTTCATCAATCTTGCAGTCCAAAACCCATGACTAGGGTTGACATCAATGACAACAACCAATCTTCCAACAATATCCCCCTTTGTCATTGATGGTAACACTCATGCTCCCCCTATCATCATGATCCCAATTTCTATCCCCCTTTGACATCAATGGAAAAGGGTAGGGATTCTCCCCCTGAGTTTAATGGAAAAATATAACTCTCTTCTTTGGGGCTGCTCCCCCTGAACATATGGCACTCAATAATACTTCATCCTTAATTTTGGTCTTTGGGACTTTTTCTTCCTTGGAATCCTTTTGTCTAGCTTCTATATTCTCTCTCTTCTTCATGTCTAGGATGTATATGTTGTTCGGTCTTCTTGTTGCAGTTGCAACCAATCTTCCTGAGTTATTTTCTCTGATTTTACATTTTCGGGAGTCAAACATAAGAGTGTATCCTTGATCACACATTTTACTAACACTGAGTAGATTATGCTTCAAGTATTCAACCAATATGACATTCTTTTCTTTTACATTTTTTCTTCCAAGTTATACTACACCTTCTCCAAGTATTTTGGCAGATGAGTCATCTCCAAATGCAACATTACCACCCTTTCTATTCAAGCTAATGAATTTGTCTTGATCCCCGGTCATGTGTGAAGAACATCCACTATCTATGTACCATTCATCTTCCTCTTTACATTCTTCAGTGGTTAATGCTATTCGAAATTTTTCATTTTTTGGAATCTCTTTCCTTGTCCATATTGTGGTTGGCATAGAGACATCTTCATTCATATATCTGCAATCTCGTGCTTTGTGACCAGGATAATTACATTTGTAGCATACAATATTTTTGTCCATCAATGGGGAAAATAAATTATAACTTCTGTTGACAAATCCACGATTATTTCCATATCTTCTATTTACACCATTCATGTTTCTTGCATATTTTTTCCTTTCCTTGATTCTGCAATTAATTGCCTTATGTCCAAAATTTTTGCAAGTATAACAATGACCAAGAAATAAATTTTGATACCTTGGAGTAAGTGGCCTTCTTTGTGATGTAGTCCATTTGGGTTCATGATCTACTCTTCTGTAGTTTCCTTCATACTAATTGAATCTTCTTTGCTTCCTAAAGGTAGGAGGTCTTCTTGGATATTCATCTCTTTTTTAATCATTCCTTCTTTCTGGTATCCTGGTCCACTTCTCATCAACAGTCTATGTAGCTATTTCTTCAACCTTCTTGTTGGTATTTGCATCTTCTTTGTATGAATTTTCACCCATCCATCCAATATGTGTTAAGTCTTTTGGCACTTGAGAGTTTCTTAATCTCTTACTCAATGAGACAACTTCTTGTTCAAGTTTCTCACAATATTCTTCTTTATTCATCATTTGGACCTTCTTTACTTCTCCTATTCTTCTTGCTTCTTCGAGTAGAGTTTTCAAGGAAATGGTTTTTTCTCTTAGTTTCTCAAAGTCTTCTAATTGTTTCTTCAATATTACAATTGTCTTTTCATAACTACCCAATTCACTTCTTAGTTTTCTACGCATGTCTTTGAGATTGGTATTTTCAATCTCAACATGCTTCAATTTTTTAAGATTCTCATCTTCTTGTTGAATCATTTCTGCTTCATGATTTTCTTCTTCTTCATTGGACTTTTCTTCTTTAGTGTCATCTCTTTCAATTCTTGGATGAGGACATTCAAATTAAACATGTCCTACTCCTTCACAATTAAAGAAAAAGAACTAACCTCTATTTTCTTCTTTGAAATCTGAGATGTTGCAATTTGCTTCAACTTCTTCTTCTACTTCTTACCTTGCATAAAGGCCTTGTATCTTGTCCCAAATCTCTTTTGCTGATGCACATGATCCCACCTTGGATTTTACTGAATTTGTCAATTCATCCAAGATGGTATCTATTGCCAATTTGTTGTTCCTTTTTGCCAATTCTGAGTTGCAGTCTTTGGTTTCTTCAAAGCATTGTATCCTGAAGCAACTGAGAACCAAACATTTTCCCCAAGAGATTTCAAGTAAGTTTCCATTCTATTACTCCAGTATTCAAAATTTCTTCCATAAAATGGTGGAATCCCATTTGGAATGTTGTATTCCATTTCTGCATAGGATCTTCCTTCCAGTGGTTAAACTGTACTGAATGACATGGATAGTACATGCCATTCCATTTCTGGTGGTATGCTAAATGTCACATAACTCCTCACGGTTTGAGAGTTATGGCCTTACGAAGTTGGAGGACCCTCACATGTCATCTAGAAGCCCCAAAAGGTCAAAGTAGTCAAAGTGGTTTAAGGGATTTTAAAAGGTAAATAATAAAGTGAAGTAATGAGTGTATTATAATTCAAAGTGAATACAAAATAAATTATTTCAATAATAAATTTAATGGAGAAATTAGAAGTGGGTTAACCCTAAAATAAGGAAAGTGGGGCCAAGTGACCTAGAAGATGTTTTTAAGGAAGCTACTTGGAGAGTATAAATAAGAGGCAAGGATCTCTCATTTTAATTACACTTGAGCATATTGAATATCTAGAGGTGTCTGAGGTAACCAAGGATATCTAAGCCGAAATTCTGAGGGAAGGTGAAGAAAAGAAGACCGAAATGCAAGGAAGGATAAATTATTTTGATGGTGATTTCTAAGTAATCCAAAAATTGGTATTAGAGCAGGTTCCTTCAGAAATAAGTTTAACCACTTTGACCACTTTGACCTTTTGGGGCTTCTAGATGACATGTGAGGGTCCTCCAACTTCGTAAGGCCATAACTCTCAAACCGTGAGGAGTTATGTGACGTTCCGCATACCACCAGAAATGGAGTGACATGTACTATTCATATAGAATAGTATTATCTGAAAATATATCATAGCTCATACCGTTACCCATCAAACAAACTTGGGTCCATTACCCAAACCTGGGGTCTGCAACTTCTGATGGCCATAACTCTCTAACCATGAGGATCTATGTGATGTTCTA
>ML776714.1:420295-454970 GCA_009831015.1 Picea engelmannii | reverse complement strand
AGAGGCCGGTTTGTGAACCTGCAAGTTAATGAAATCAAAAGGAAAGCAAAATAAACCCAAATGAGGGAGGAATTGATACCTTCTCCCCAGTATGGTCGCCAATCTGTTTGCACCCAATTCGTCACTAGGTGAGCAAATTAAGAATCCTTACATGCCCAGTTGGGCTCTGCTAGGCATGACAGCTATGAAGTAAAAGGTTAGAAAGAAAAACAACAAAGTTATAAACAAAAATTAAACTAAAACAAATAAAAACTTAGAAGCATAAGAGAAAATGAAAAATAGAGACAAATGGACCAATATCACCAATGTATAAGCTGATCTGTTGATGAAATCCAAAGGCACAAAGAAGAAAGGGGACTTGGGTCCCTTCTTTCTCCAATGGAAGGCTCTTGAGGCCTCAAAGCTTGCTCTCCTTACAATGAAAAGATGAAAAATGTGGGTGAAATAACTCCAAGCTTATTCACTCAAGTGAGGGGTGAATAGCTCTATGAAATGCAACTTGTGATGTGTATTGCCAAAGAATGAGTCCTTAGCAATCTCAGCAGCATAAAAATACAAAGAATTCCTTGAGAAAATGGTTGTCATTCATGGCTTTTTATAGACAAGCATTGGGTTATTATGTGACCTCTTTTGAATGTGAAAAGGGGCTCTTTAGGGCTCAATTAGGTCTTTGACCAGCCCACCATGAGGATTGAGCTCGGATTTGGTGTCAAATCGACTTGGGAGCTGATCCATTAGTGGTTGGGAGGCCGACCAATTTCAATAAATGCGTCGTTTAGCAGGCGCGCAAGTTTTTCGCCCAACAGCCGCGCCTTGTGCACATATGTGCGCTTTGTACGTTGCTGTTACGCGCATACGCGCGCGCACCCAGATGTTGTAAAGCGCCCTTCAAATTTTTGGTCATTTTGTATAGTTTTTGACCCTTTTGCAATGCCGTGGAATTAATCTTGTGCCATGAATGACTCCAGTCCTGTTTTGACGATGTGGAGTTCTTGTCACCACGTGCGGACAAAATTTCAGTGATAACATGTCTAATCTAGAATTAAATTCTATCTACCTATATTATCTTAGCATAAATGCCTCTATCTACTTCAGACGAGAGGGGGACACTTAAGGTCTGATTACAATCAGTAAGTATGCCTTTCTTAATTATCTTATTTAAATTTCTGGTGCATTCCACTTCAAAACAATTTAAACATGAAATGCGCTGGCACTTGTCCAGCTGTCTTCCCCATCCACGCGCGCTTGCTACCTGCTGGCGATGCTCTTGCATCATACTCCCTCGCTTGAAAAATTTCATGGGCTCCTGTCCATGAGCTCGTGCACGGTCTTTCCATGCTTCTAGATCTCTAGTTCATTCTCCCAGCTGGCATCTTCAATTGGATGACCCCTCCATTTGACCAAGTATTCAAAGTATTCTTTTCTTTTTGTCCTCTTACCAATTATTTTATCCAGTATGTGCTCCATCTGTGGCTTCTCTGCAACTGGCATCTGATTAGTCCACTGAACCTCTAGTTTTTCATCACTTGTTTCTACTTCCTCTACTTTGTACGGGTACAAATACAAGATGTTGAATATCAGAGAAATTCCTATCCCATCGGGTAATTCAATCTCATAATCATTTGCCCCAAATTTCTTCAAGACCCTACATGGCCCGATTTTCTTCATTTTCAGTTTATTATATGTTCCTCTCGGGAACCTTTCCTTTCTCAAATGTGCCAGAATCAAATCACCAAACTCAAACTGAAGTTGTCTCCTATGTTGATCTACTCTTCGTTCATACTCCTGGTTCAAGTTCTGCAATCGCTTCTTCACCTGGCTGTGAAGTTCCTTCATTGCTTCGAAAAAGTATTTTGCACTAGCACTCCTAGTTGCATTCTGTTCTGAATCCCTCAATTTAGAAATTCCTCTCGGCTGCATGCCATAGACAATCTGAAACGGACTTTGCCCCGTGCTTCTATTGATTGAATCATTGTAAGAAAATTCCACCTGTGGTAATATGTTGTCCCACTGGCTATGGTGCTCTGTCACCAAGCTCCTCAACAAGTCTCCCGAGCTTCTATTTACCTCTTCTGTTTGTCCATCCGTCTGAGGATGATAAGCTGAACTAAACGACAAGTTAGTTCCCAACTTCTTCCATAAGGTTCTCTATAAGTTTCCTATGAACTTCGTATCTCGATCCGAAACTATGCTCCTTGGTAAGCAGTGAAGTCGAATGACTTCTTTGAAAAACAGATTCGCAATGTGAGTTGCGTCACTGGTTTTCTGACATGAAATGAAGTGTTCCATTTTGGAAAATCTATCCACCACCACAAATATTGAGTCAAACCCTCTTTGTGTTCTCGGAAACCCCAATATGAAGTCCATACTAATTGCATCCCACATCCTGTCAAGTATGGGAAATGGTTGATATAACCCTGCATTCTGCCTCTTTCCCTTTGAATGCTGGCAAATTCTGCATCTGTACACAAATCTCTTGACGTCTGCTCGCATCCTTGGCCAAAAATATGACTCATTCAACTTTGCAAACATCTTTTCATGACCGAAATGTCTGGCCAATACTCCACTATGTTTCTCCTTCAGCAAATTCTCCCTCATGGAGCATTTTGGAATACAAAGCTGATTACCCTTAAACAATAATCCTTCCTGGATCATGTATTCTGTCCATTCACTTTGATCCATGAGAACTAGATTCTCAAATACTTCATACGCTTCCTTAAATTATGGATCATCTTTGTACATGTCTCTGAGATCATCAAAACCCAATGTTTTGACTTTGAACTCCTACAATAACAAACATTTCCTGGTCAAAGCATCAACAACTTTGTTAGCAGTTCCAGAAATATGCTTAGTTACAAAAGTAAAGTTCTGCATGTATTCAACACATTTAACATGTCTTTGATTCAAATTCTCCTGTTGAGTCACAAATTTCAATGCATACTTGTCACTATATAAGACAAATTCCTTGGGAATTAAGTAATGTCTCCATTTCTTCAATGCTTGAATAATATCATAGAACTCCTTGTCATACGTGGAGTATTTCACTTTCGCTCCATTCAACTTCTCGCTGAAGTATGCTATCGGTCTGTCTTCTTGGCTCAAGACTGCCCCTATTACAAATCCACTTGCATCACATTTCACCTGAAACGTCTTTTGGAAATCATGCAACACCAAGATTGGTTGTTCCGTAATCTTCCTTTTTAACAAATTGAAGCTTTTTTCAGCCTCTTTTGTCCAGTGAAAAGAATTGTGTCTCTTCTTCACTATGTCCATCATCGATGCACTAATTACACTAAAATTCCTGATGAACTTTTGGTAGAAACTAGCTAATCCATGAAAAATTCTCACCTCAAAGATATTCTTCGGTGATGGGCAATTCTTAATTACCTCCACCTTATCTGAATCCATCCTCAACTTATCTGCAGAAATAACAAACCCCAAATAAATGAGCTCTGTCTTCATGAAAGAGGACTTCTTCATGTTTATCAATAGCTTCTCTTGCTATAGCCTTTGCATCACTATAGCCAAATGTTTCAGATGCTCTGCTTCTATTTTACTGAAAATCAGTATGTCATCAAGGTACATAATGACAATTTTTTTTATGAATTCCCTGAGGACTTCATTCATCAACCTCATGAAAGTACTTGGTGCATTTGTTAAGACAAACGACATAACAAGCCATTCATATAACCCCTCATTAGTCTTGAAGGTTGTTTTCCATTCGTCACCTTCTCTCATACGAATCTGATGATATCCGCTTTTCAAATCAATCTTCGAAAAAAAATTTGCTCCACTCAAGCAATCCATCAAATCATCCATCCTTGGTAATGGAAATCTGTACCTGATGGTTATCTTGTTGATCGCTCTCGAGTCTGTATACATCCTCCAGCCTCCGTCTTTCTTCGGACTGAGCACTTTCGGAACAGCACATGGACTCAAGCTTTCTCTAACCAAACCTTTGTCCAACAGATCCTGGACCTATCTTTTGACCTCTTCATTATCTTGCGGCATCAACCTGTATGCTGCTTTGTTTGGAAAACTAGCTCCAGGTATGAGATCAATATGATGACTCACACTTCTCATTGGTGGCAACGAATGAGGTAGTTCATCCACTACTATGTCAGCGAAGTCTTCCAACAGTTTCTGAACCTCTTATGGTAAATCATCTATCCTTGTGCTGGTTAAAACAATCTTTGGTTTATTTACCACAATGAATTGCGGTTCCTCCTTCTTCTTAACCTCTGTAAGAAGTTCCTTCCCACTCATGAGAAGTACAATGTTGCTTACCTCAGGTTTCACCTCTTTATCCTTAATAAGCAACAACATATGAGTTCTCCCATTCTTCTCTAGGGTGTATTTGTTCATTCTCCCATCATGAATCACATTCCTGTCATATTTCCACGGTCTACCCAGCAATAGATGACAAACATCCATGGGAATGACATCACACAATATCTTATCATTATATCCACCTATCTTAAATTCAACTAAACATTGTTTAGTGACATTTCCCTGATGTCCTTTTTGCAACCATGAAACTCTGTATGGGCTTGGATGATCAATCGTCTCCAGCTCCAGTTTTTATACCATCTCTATTGAAACGAGATTATCTGTGCTACCACTGTCCACAATGAATTTGCATACCCTTTCCTTGGTCTTGCAAGTAGTCCGAAAAAGTCTGTTTCTTTGGACTGGGCTCTCTACCTCCTTCTCTGGTGTTAAGAGAACTTTTCGCATCATTAGCGATCTCCCACCTTCAGCATCTTCTGCCTCTACATTCCTCCTCTGTGCCTCGGCAATGTGAGTTTCTCCAACTTCTTTCTTTTTGTCTGGACATTCATAAGATTTGTGTCCATTTTTTCCACATGTGAAGCATTTTATCACTCCACCTCTTCCTCCTCCTCTACCTCTGGTACGAGGAAAAATGTTATTGTCAGCATACTCTCCTCTCTGATCAGTATACTTCCCTCGGTGTGAGCTTCCACCTTTCTCAGTTTGAGTCTGAGGTTTCTTCCACTCTTCCTTGGACTTCTGATTTCTTTCCTGGGCAACTGATTTGACTCTGGGCTAGCTTCTGCCTCGACCTCTTTGACCCTATTTTTGGCTCAACTTCTCCTCAGATTTTAGAGCCATATGATAAGCATCTTCCACCGTTCGGATGGTCATCATGCTCATCTCATCCTGAATGTCGTATCTCAGACCATTCATGTATTTAGCCACTTTTTCATCATCACTTTCACGATGACCTGCCCTGATGTTCAGCCTGTAAAATTCTTCAGTATATTCCTTCACTGTCATCAGTTTCTGTCTCAAATTATGCATTCTTCAAAACAGAGTAATTTGTTTGATAATCCCTGGGGATGAATTTTGCCTTCATCTTTGCGATCATTCGATCCCAATTCTTAATTTTCTTCTTACCTTTGCAGCGTCTGTCAGCTTGTAGCTCATCCCACCATAATGTTGCATGTCCCTTCAATATTGTGACAACATGTTTGACCTTCTTGTCTTCATCAACATCTTCATAGTCAAAGTATGTGTCCAGGGCTCTAATCCAGTCTAGAAGCTCTTTAGCATCCAGGTTTCCCTCATATACTGGAATGTCCATTTTCGCTTTAGCACCCATTCATGCAATAGCCCTAATCAGGTGGTCGTTTGTTGCATCTTCTGCTGCGACTTATTATTCTTCATGTCCAACTTAAATTTCACTTTTGGAGTCACTAATATCCCTAGCACCGGCTTTGCACCTCTGTGCTGTCTCCATGTCCTCAAGTCTGGCGCGTAGATCACACATCTCCCTTTCCAAGGCTGGATCAGGCATCTGCCTACCCCTTCTCCTTGGCATTTCCCTTTCCTCCAGTGGATCGGGTGTTTGCCTATCCCTTCTCCTCGGTGGCAGGGTGAATCTCCCTTTTCCCTACTATAGAAAGCAATGAAACCTTTCTGTACTCTGATACCAAGACTGACACAGCCTTCCTAACCCGCAGGTCAAAAGTCCACGTACACAGGATCTTCTTTCTTCTACTGGCACTGAAGAGCTTCTAACGATTGGCTCTTCTATTTCCCTTTCGGGAAATATGCACCCAAAAATAACCTTGAGAAGTTCCCCCCTTTGTACTTCGGGAGATCGGACTTCGCGGTTTCGCGAATCCGGTAGTTGAGTGTCTCGTCGCTCAGACCCCCGAATCCCGAAACTACGAAACTATGATATCAACTCCATCTTTTCATCTTTTGTGAGTTCACGAGTTTCGATGTCATACAAATCTGCTCCACGAACCCCGAAATTCTGATGCTCTATCTCCCAAAATCCCAAAATGTCAACTCTGACATGGTTTCCGGCACTGGCCCCCACAACTAGACTTCTCACCGTTTCGGGACTTCGCACTTCGCGAGTTTGCGAGTCCTGATGCAAGGCTTTCAGGACTTCAACTCATGAAAATCTGAAGTGGTCAATGAGGTTGACCCCCACACCGATATTTCACCACCTGTCCACCTTGTTAACTCCTATGGTCCCACACACATGTTTCTTCGCCTTTCGCGACTTCGCGAACTTTGATACAAAGTTCTGAGTTCTCCTACTGATGAAACCCGAAACATCGAAATGCGATTTTGAAAGTGATCCAATGGCCCTCGCTAATTTGTATCTATGTCTCTACCTCTCCTGCACTTGAACCCTTTGAAAACACTCGTCGTAGCTCCCCTGCTACTCTGCGAGATCCAACGGCTCGCAGGACTTCGCGAATTATCTACGGAGAATTCCGACCGTCCGATATCTTTTTGACAATTTCTGTGAAACGAACAAAGTGTTCCCTTGCGGAACTTGTCCCCCTGCGAAACACCTTCGCTGTGTCTCCTTCTAATTCTTCAAGGCACTTAGCCTCTTGGTTCCCTTCACTGACTTCGAAGGTTTTTCACGACTTAGAGTTTTCAGAAAACTCCTGCTCACACTCCTTGCGGCAGACCTTCAAACACTTTTAAGTGTTGAACTCCTTTCGACTCTATGCACTCCTTGCAGCAACAGTCTCTTAACAAGTCACTCAGGTTACAAACCCCTGAAGCTTCACTTGGCCTGTGCACACTTTGCACGACTCCTGCACCTAACTTCACTCTTGAGAAAATGAGAACAAAGCTAGCCTATCTGAGCTTTCAGAGAAAAACCTCTGAACCTTTTGTCAATGCACTCCTTGTGGACAACTTCACTACACTCCTTGCAAGAACTCTTGCTCATACAGAGAAACAATTGAAACTCATTTCTCTTACCCTCTCTCTCAGATTTCAGACATTCAACATACATACACAGAGAACAAACACAACGCCATGAATTTGAATCAAAGCTCTTTCTATTAATTCAAATCTCCGTACATGGGTGTTTTAACATAGCTCTCTGCTCTCTTTCCTCTCTATGCTCTATGCTCTTGCTTCTTCATTCATCTAATGTTACAATACACAATGAGGGTGTCTATATCCGTTTTCCCTCCGCTCCTAAAACTGTCTAGTCTAGAATTAAATTCTATCTACCTATATTATCTTAGCATAAATGCCTCTATCTACTTCAGACGAGAGAGGGACGCTCAAGGTATGATTACAATCAGTAAGTATGCCTTTCTTAATTATCTTATTTAAATTTTTGGCGCATTCCACTTCAAAACAATTTAAACATGAAATGCATTGGTGCTTGTCCAGCTGTCTTCCCCATCCACACGCGCTTGCTACTTGCTGGCGATGCTCTTGCATCACAACGCCTTTAAGATTTTGTTATTTTCTTGTTTCGGTGATCTTCGAATTTTATTGTCCAACACTAATGAGTTCTTTGACTTCGTCCATACAACCTTTTTAGTTTTTTTTTTTTCAAATAAGATAAAAATGGGGCTTTGGGACTTAGTATTTTTTTGGGGGGGATGAAAGATCTTTTTACACAGATGATTTTGGTGGGTTCGATGCATTGAGTCACCTTGATATTAATCGATTAAAGAAAGCCTCTGCACAACCTCCAATTTTACTTCAAACAAAGACGATTGTAAACATTGATGCAAATACTAAACTAGGAAAAATTCATATTGTTTTTTTTGAAACTTCTAGAAGATGCTGGAAAATGTTCAAATTTCTCAAACTATGGGCTTCCATAACTATGAGATAGATCTATCATTATGAGCTTATATGATTGTTGTGTTCACAAACAATTTGATGCTTTGAATTTTATTTAGCTTCCCTTGGCTTTTATATTCATAAGCATCTTTGGTGTGTTAATTGTAACTACCAACAGTAAGGATTATATTTCCATATTCCCCATTTGTATATTCTGCATTATATCTACCTAGACATAAAAAAATTATATCTTCCTTCAATTTACAAATCACTAGTTTAAGGAAGTTTGAAAACTAGTCCCCATCCAGTTTGGGTTGTTGCCAATGGCCAATTTATGTCTTACACTGGCTATGTTGAGTAAGGGTGAAATGATTTATGTACTATTGTGATCAAATATAGTTACTTCTAATCTTCAGATTAATTTTTTCCATCCAATTTGGGTTGATGCCAATTCTTGTATCAACGCATTTTTTTGTTGTTGCAACTTACAGGTGTTTTCTACTCTTTTATATGTGAAAATATCTACAACTGAATCGACTATTTTTCCAGTCTACCATGTTCCCTCTATGACTTTGCCCCAGGACAACATTTTGAACTTGTTCAACATTTTTTTCTACTATTCTACTCATTTTTAGGACTTCCAAAGGAAAACTGGGGAAGCTTGTGAGTTATCTGAAAGAATCACTATTTTGTTTAGTGTTTGGGTGTGTATATAAATGAAAACCAAATCTAGGGCATATTTGATTTCTATGTATTTGGTGTCTTGGTTTAGAATTTTAAAAGTACCTTATTGGATATCAATTCTTAATAATGAATCATTTAGCTTGGGGGAGTAACTACCAGGTCTTAAATAACTGGTTTGTGTAATATGATTTTCACATAAAAAAAATAATTGTGACAGAATTTATCCACATTTGAGGCAAGGATGTATTCATTTGAAACAATAAATATTCGATGTAGACATTCACATACATGTATAGTTTTTCAATGTGACACTCTTGCAGTTTGAGAAATGGAGGCTTTGATGGGGTTCTAAGTCAATCGTATTATTCAAGGTGTTATCCTGTAGTCGATGAAAATTGATAAATAGATATTTTCTTTACCTTTTTGACTTATAAATTTATGTAATTTTAAGTAACTATGGAAAATATACTAGTGTAAATATTGACATTGTAACAACTACCTATAATTAGGAATCGCTTAATTCAATGGTAGAATGTGGGTATACAAATCCAAATTAGAACAACATCACAATATCCCTTTGAGAAAAATTATACTACTACAATAAAAACCATTGCAATTTAGACATTATGTAAATTTGAAACTAAAAATATAATTTTTGGAAAAATTATACTAATTCCATGAAAACTAGTAAGCTTAGATAGTATCTAAAGCTTGTAACACATATAGTTGTTACATAGCTACATGCAGTGGAAAGTGACATTTAAGGTGTCTAGTTTGTGGTTGATGATATAGAGGTTTAAGTATAGGCTATGTATCTCATTCATCAATGTTAGTTTAACATCAACTTTAGATTGTTTCCTTGAGATGACTATGTAGAAAATATATATAGTTCTAGAGAGGGACTACAAGATTTAGAGTATTTATCAATAGTCAATATTGAAAATATAACATGGAATCTTGAGCACATGTCAATAATACGTTCTAAATGAGCCTTTAGCTAGTACAATTATTAGGTAACACATTTTTTTAGGACAACATTTTTATGATATCCTTAGCTAGATACAAGATAATTTTATTTTCAACTTGAAACAACCTTTGAGACTCACATATTTTATAAATTTATGTTGTTGTTTCATGTGGGCTAGTGTATTTTACATTGCATGAACAAAGCTCATCTGGTTCTTTTGTTTTTTGTTGAATTTTGAAAAAGAAAAAGGGAAACAAATGATGTTAATGTTAGTCTTGTTTTAGCATATGGGTACATTACAAATTGGTATCAAAGTCAAGGTTACAACACTAGGGGTTTTATGGGCTCAAGGAAGAATGGATGACAATAACTTTTGGTGTTATGTTAAAACTAACTTTTGATTTTATTTTATGTTGCTTCAACACAGAAATAGAAAGGGTGACTAGTGTTCACACAATTGCAGGCAATTAGTCTTGGGCAATTGACCAAGTATTATCTTGGAAGATTTACCACACTTTAGAAAACTGAGTCTAGTGAAAGGAGAGATATTGAGACTCCTCCAAACATGGAAGAAGCCATGAGGATCTTGAAAGTAGAACTTTAGTGTCATCGAGAAAATAATGAAAAGATAATAAAAGATCAAGCATAACAAAATGAATTAAGTGTTTCCCTACTATAGAGTTTGACTTAAATTTATAAACAAATGCATCAAGGAAGAATTTCAAGTAATACTGGTAAAAATACTTCAAGGAAGAGGTCCCACATGATTAAAAATCAGACATCCAGTGATGGGACATATAAACCATCAGACTCATCAAAC
The DNA here is from genome assembly GCA_009831015.1 of Picea engelmannii. Lineage (NCBI taxonomy): Eukaryota > Viridiplantae > Streptophyta > Pinopsida > Pinales > Pinaceae > Picea > Picea engelmannii. The sequence continues at coordinate 444,417 of ML776714.1, read as the reverse complement.
GAGGATATAACTTCTTCAGACGATTCAAGAAACAATGGTTCAAGGCCTTATTCTTATAGACAAAAGAAGAAGAGGCATTCTAGAGACAATTTATGGGGGGAATCTAGAAAAGTAAAACCACCTACCTTTGATGGTCAGGTGAAATCAGGTGAAGAAGATAAAGCATGGATTCTTGGAATAAGGAAATATTTTCAAGTACATGAATACTCTAGGAACATGAATACTAGAGTGGCCATTTTTAATTTGAATGGCAGAGAATATGTTTGGTGGGAAGACCTCAAAAAGTTGAAGAAGATTTGAGAGGAAAATCACTTGGTAGAAATTTAATAAATACTTTCGACATAAATACCTTTCAGAGAGACACTATCATGGTAAGATCAAATAATTTCATAAAATGAAATTGGGACACCTAACAATGGATGATTATGAAAAAATTGTTTTGGAACTGTTAGGGTATTGTTAACGTCGGAAGTCACTCCTGGATTGCTTGCAAGAGAAGAGCCCGACGCCCATCAGTTTTATGTCACGATAGTTTAAATGGATGATCAGACGGGTAGAGACTCGAGGAGATATCACTCTAACTCAGGGACTGGGTCTGATACGTAAATAAAAAAGGAGGTCTTGACCTAACTTCAGCCAGTGGGTTGATTAAAAGATGAACAAGTGGAAGACTTAGTAAGAAAGGTGAACAAACAACTTTGGGCAACAAGCTTTCGGCAGTTTGCAGAAGAAATACGTTGAATGAAAGATCCGCTTGGTTCAGGGTCTCAAGAAACTGAAAGTGGACTTGACTGGATCTGCCAATCCCAAGTCACTCAGCGCTGGGAAAATCATGAGTGTTATCACTCCAGGAAACTCTCCTAGGCTATAAGTCAGAGATTCATGGTAACTCAATCTTTTTAGGAACTATTTTCTCAATAATGTGTTGGGGTTTTAGATCAAGATGAATATCTGAAACTCCGAGTTATATTCTCAAGATAGTCTTAACTATAATCATGCTACACAAGGCCTTCAAGAGCTATTCTCAGATAGGTTTGAATAACAGGTGGACGAGAAAACTAATCAATCAACCAGAACATATATAAAACCATATATATATGATGGGTCAACAAACTAGCCAAGGATGCTTGCGATTCTCTCTTAATAACCAAAAGTAAGATGACAGTTACCAGGGTCATTAAATAGAGACAAAAGAATTAATTCCACTCATAAGCATAGAGATAGATAAAAGAAGGTCTGACAATAACAAATAAAGAAGCTTGTTGGCTGCTATATTAAAGAAAGAGTCTTGTTACAAAATAGTAGCATCTAGAACTCAAAATCGAACCTCTTCTTAGTCTTCAGAATGTAGCTTTATAGATTTTACAAAGTAGTTCTGAGATCCTGAAAACATGGATCAAATAAGCTAAAAATAGTAAATCAAAATCTGATTGCAAAAGATGAGGGATGATCCCCAAAAATGAGGTCAATCCCAGATTTCATGGTTTTCCTCCCTTATTGAATGCCGATGTAGTGTAGTATAGCCTCCCAAGGCTAGCTGATGACTCTCCCAAGAGATACAATTTGAATTGGCTGAGATGAGCAAAAAATCCAACTTGTTTCCACCAAAATAGGTGCCAAAACCAACTTGGCCACCTTTTCTAATCCTTATATTCCAAAAATGAATATTAAAACTGAATACATAATTCATCATCTATCCATCATGAGCATTTTCAAATGATTTGGATCAGAAAAATCTCGATTTGTGCAAAAATTTGATCATTCGGGGAGTGACATGCTTTCGGTGGTTAACTTAGAAAACTGTTGAGTGAATTATCTATCGAAAGCCCTGTTTTCAGTGGTTAATGAACAGTCGTCTTGTTCGCCTAAACCATCGAAAGTCAGAGCTTCTTTAAACTTCAAAATTTCAAAATTCCAATTACCTGGATGATTTCTTGAAAGTTGCTAGTAAAATCTCCTTGGATCTGATTTTCCATTTGTGTTCTGTGGATGTCCTTTGGATTCCATTTGTTCTCTATTTGTTGTCTTGAAATCTATAAATATTTCTTCTATACCTACAGTTTCAGCTGCATTCACCTTTGTAGAGGTCTCTTTGGTAGTCCATGTCACATCTTTGTTATGATCATTCTTCATTACGGTCGAATCAGGAGCCATTTCAACAGTTTTTGTAGGCTTCCACCATTCAAGGAGGTACCAGAAACAATTTCTCAACCCCAGCACCACATTCATAATACCACGAAAGGCATTCCACTATATTCACATTGTCAGAAATTAGAGCACTATCATATACAACAATTGTCCTCAACGCAGTCTCACTCCAGCTGTATAAATCCTTCGTCCGAGCATGCATTGCATATGTGTCAATCTTTGGAAGAAGATTTATCTCTTTACCAATGGCTGATATCATATCTTCAGGTATTGGTTCTGCAAGTACAATCATGTCAAAAGGAAAAACCTCTAGAACTCCTTCAACTCATATGCTGACAGTTAGTAAGCCACAACTAGCTGCCTCAAAAGCTGCATATGATGCAATTAGTTTCCGTGTTATAAGAGTTGGTTTCGGCCAAGTTCTTAATAAACCCTGAAGACCTTCTTACTTGCAGAAACCCTAGAATTGAGATGAAAACCCATCCACGTGAACCATGTGTACCATAAGAATATGACGAATGGAGGGCAAGATGAGAGGAGGCCGAGCGTGGAGGTGTATGCGACCTGAGGAGAATGAATACTTCCATTGTCCTAGCATTTCACTGATCTACGGGCCTGTATAAATTCAATGCTAAGCCCTCTCATAATAAATCGATGGGTTGTAATGAGCATGGTAGATTTGGTGCTCAATACTGGGCTTTGACATGTGAACTCGGCTTTGGTGACTGTTGGTTTGTTGATTACTCTGGCATTACAAAAATTCCTGCGGACAACCTTGGAACTAAAAGACAAAATGAGCAGCAATAGTTTATTGTCAGTCATCTCACCAAATGGAACAGCCAAAGCAATATAATGAATGGAATAATCGATAACTAGGCCAGATAAAATGGTGGATCATCAAAATTAATCAAAACATATACAAAGGAATGTCAGGCATGTGCACAGATGTGCCGATCCATTATTTAAGCACTGATACAAACGATGGACAGTAATAACACTCTGGAGAAAAAATAAAAGAATGCTTCTATCTGTAAGTCTTTTTGCAGCATATTCAGGATCCTCAATAAACCAAACCATAGCAACAACTTCCTGATTAAAAACAACATCCCATAATCCGTCACTTGCCATGATGAAAAATTCAACACCATCATTCATGATCTCTTCCCGAATTTCCAGTACAGCAACAACATACTGTTTCAAAATCATGTCCCCAGATGCCTGTGAGACAGCTAGTACACCCGCAATGCGCCATGTGCTAGCCCACATGAAAAATCCTCCAACATCCTCGATTCGCTTTCGCTCATCACTTTGATTAGGTTTATGGTCCCTCAAAAAAAACAACAACTTTTCCAGACCTGCAGAGAACAGCTCGAGAATCACCAATATTAGCTACTAATAAATGGTTTCCAAATAGAGAAGCAGTCAATGCAGTTGACCCAGCACCCCTATGCTGATTATTTTCCACCTTAAGAAATTCCGAGTCTGTTTGTTGGTAAGCATCAACTATAGCTAGCTTTGTGTCACTAATAAATTTAGGATGAGTCTTCAAATTACGAGAAAAAAGGTTCTGTTGTACATATTCTGTTGCTTGAGTACCTCCATGGACATCAAATACCCTAAACAACTAACTATCTGATATGTGGAACAACTCCACAGCGACACCAGCCCAAATAGATGTCCAAATGGTTGGTATCGGGCTCGACACTTATGATGGGTTTTGAGATTTCAACCTGATATTGACTTTGGACTTAGCCTGAGAGTTAGGCTTTTAACTCAACCTTTGGCTTTGTGTAGTGTATTGATAGTTTGACACTAAAACACACACCACTCTTGCTTTGATAAATTTTTACAAAAACTCAATAATACCTAAGCTTTGGATAGCATTAAAGATTTTTATATTATAGGTTAAGAGGGAAAAGCCAAAGGAAGCTGGGCAAAAATGATCAATATGAACTTATCAAGACAAATTGGAGACTTTGAGGTTTAGACATTGACAAACACTCAAAATTTATAATTTCAACATAAATATGTGGAAGACGCACCCAAGATTTTTCATTAAAAAATTAAGTGCTAACATCTGGCTCCTATTGGGGATGAAAGCCTCCCTGTGAGGTTTCAATAATTCTAGATCTGATGCCTTTCCTGGAGAAAACTCAAACATAACTTAAACTCTAGTGTTCCATTGGGCATGGAGTCAATTATCCTGTGAAACCAATCTCTAAAAACTCTCAAATTCTGTACCACTGATCTTTGAAAACCTTGAAAACCTGCCTTTATTCAACCAATGTTAACTACTATTTCTGCTGCAATCTGAAAATGCTCAGGCAGCGAGCTTATTTCCTACTCCTACACTAACCATCTCTGCCATTTGTTAGGTGAATGCTGATTTCCATAGAAGCCACCCAAGCAATTTGAACACTGAAGAAATCTTGTCTTTATTACTGATCAACAAATGATGTTGAACATGCAACCATAGTGACAAGGAGCTTTTCAGGAAACCATACTTACCTGAAAACATGGGCGAGTTGAAGAAATCTGAAACTTTCAAACCCTCTGAAAAGTGTAACTCCATGAAGGTTGCCACTGGATCCTTGAAAAGAAGGTAAGAAACATCCTGCTCCTCGGGAAACAACTGCACATCTATGGAAGCCTCTTGCTCAGCCATGATTGTTCCTCTGCAAGAAGACTGATCATCTTCTTGTCCTCTTGAGATCAACTCATGATCATCAAAAACTACAATTTCATTATCAGAATGATGCTGACAAGAGGATAACAAAACAAGATTTCTATCACATGGATTAGGCTCAGCCGAGAACATATAATTTATTACGAAATCATCAGTCATCCTAGGCTCTTCTTGATTTACAAACTGATCATAAGCTTCACATGCATACCTGTCTCTGGAATACTCAGCAAACACTGAAAAATCTGACCCTGAAACTGAATCAAACTTACATGTTGGTTGTTGTCCCAAATCTGCTCCAACCTCATTTCTCTCCTGCTCAACCGTGGCTGTTCCTTTGCTGGAAAATTGATCACCTTCTTGTTCCCTGTCTCTAGAAAATTCTACCAATGTTGATGAATCTGATTCTAAATCTGAAATGTACTCACCCTCAGGCTGCTGGTCCAAATCTGCTTCATACTCACTGCTTTCTTGCTCGGAATCTGAAATATACTCACAGTCTTCTTGCTCATATGTTTGCAGATTTCCAAAATTAGCTTGCATTCTGATCCACCTAGATGCATGGATGTTCTCCTCTACCTCTTGCGCATCTCCAAACAATTGAGTTAAGGATGAAGACTCCCTTTCTAGCAGAAGAAGGGCAAGTTTTGAGTGAAGGAACATAACATAATGTATCATGGTAGCTTTTTCTGAAGGTCGGATCTCCAAAGGCATGTCATGATACATGCGGTTAAACTTTCAATTGAAAATATGGAAAGTTTGACTTTGCTCTCTCTTCAAAGCATAAAAGTCAGCAAGGTAAGAATCTAGATATTTGTACTTGCCCCAATACTTCAGGAAAGCATTAGAGAACTCGGTCCAAGAACCAATTGAATTAGCTCTTAGACTTTTAAACCATGCAGCAACATCTTTGATCAAAGATTTCGAAAACATTCTCATGATCACATCTTCATGCACAATTGAAAAACAATCAACAAAATCCAAAAAGGATTCTGCGTGCCCCTTGGCTGAAGTTTGATTCTCTCCGGAAAACAAAGGGAGATATTCATAACAGTCATCAGGATAAGGATGAAGAATATGGGGTAGCTGTAAAGGTTTGAACATCTTCATCTGAATCTTAACTTGAAAAGTTATGGGCTGATCATGAGAGATGGTAAGTTGTTGATCAGGTTCAGAAATTATGGCCAGAGGGGTTGAGATCTAGGCAGGTTTGAAACAAGTTCAACCTCCTCAAGGTTGTATGAATGCTCAGATTCAGACGGAATCTGAATGCAGATCTCGTCTTTAGGAATAGGCTGAGGTAAAGCTATAGGATCGACATCAACAACATAAGGAGGATGCAAGATTTCGTCTTCTAAATATGGACTTATAAAAGATGGCTGATAATCTTCAGAGTATACGAAACAAAGGATAATTCTTTTAACATGTGAAGGAAAAAGTATAAAGGAGTTGATAAAGAAATACAATAGTTCACGAAGCAGACTAATGAACTGGTACCTGGATTTGAAATTTAACTCCTTCATCTTTTGTCAACCGGATCCTCCCCAGTGGAGTCTTTAATCGTGGAGTCACCAGATAGAAGATTACAACCAAGTAGTGTCTAACCTTTGTCTATCATCAAAGATCAGATCTATGTCATCTCCCAGGGACGCTGAGCTTCAATATCCTTTCCCCGGCAACGACGCCAATTTGTTATCACTCCAGGAAACTCTCCTAGGCTGTAAGTCAGAGATGCCTGGTAACTCAATCGTTTTAGGAACTATTTTCTCAATAATGTGTTGGGGTTTTGGATCAATATGAATATCTGAAACTCTGAGTTATATTCTCAAGACAGTCTTAACTATAATCATGCTACATAAGGCCTTCAAGAGCTATTGTCATATAGGTTTGAATAACAAGTGGATGATAAAACTAATCAATCAACCAGAACATATATAAAACCATATATATATGATGGGTCAACAAACTAGCCAAGGATGCTTGTGATTCTTTCTTGATAACCAAAAGTAAGATGACATTTACCAGGGTCATTAAACAGAGACAAAAGAATTAATTCCACTCATAAGCATAGAGATAGATAAAACAAGGTCTGACAGTAACAAAGAAAGAAGCTTGTTGGCTACTATATTAAAGAAAGTGTCTTGTTACAAAACAGTAGCATCTAGAACTCAAAATCGAACCTCTTCTTAGTCTTCAGAATGTAGCTTTATAGCTTTTACAAAGTAGTTCTGAGATCCTGAAAACATGGATCAAATAAGCTAAAAATAGTAAATCAAAATCTGATTGCAAAAGATGAGGGATGATCCCCAAAAATGAGGTCAATCCCAGATTTCATGGTTTTCCTCTCTTGTTGAATGTTGATGTAGTGTAGTATAGCCTCCCAAGGCTAGTTGATGACTCTCCCAAGAGATACAATTCGAATTGCCTGAGATGAGCAAAAAATCCAACTTGTTTCCACCAAAATAGGTGCCAAAACCAACTTGGCCACTTAATTTTTTAATGAAAAATCTTGGGTGCGTCTTCCACATATTTATGTTGAAATTATAAATTTCGAGTGTTTGTTAATGTCTAAACCTCAAAGTCTCTAATCTGTCTTGATAAGTTCATATTGATCATTTTTTCCCTGCTTCCTTTGGCTTTGCCCTCTTAACCTACAATATAAAAATCTTTAATGCTATCCAAAGCTTAGGTATTATTGAGTTTTTGTAAAATTTTATCAAAGCAAGAGTGGTGTGTGTTTTAGTGTCAAACTATAAATACACTACACAAAGCCAAAGGTTGAGTTAAAAGCCTAACTCTCAGGCTAAGTCCAAAGTCAATATTAGGTTGAAATCTCAAAACCCATCATAAGTGTCGAGCCCGATACCAACCATTTGGACATCTTTTTGGGTTGGTGTCGCTGTGGAGTTGTTCCACATATCATATAGTTGGCTGTTTAGGGTATTTGATGTCCATGGCGGTGCTCAAGCAACAAAATATGTACAACATAACCTTTTTTCTCGTAATTTGAAGACTCATCCTAAATTTATCAGTGACACAAAGCTAGCTATAGTTGATGCTTACCAACAAATAGACTCAGAATTTCTTAAGGTGGAAAATAATCAGCATAGGGGCGTTGGGTCAACTGCATTGACTGCTACTCTATTTGGAAACCATTTATTAGTAGCTAATATTGGTGATTCTCGAGATGTTCTCTACAGGTATGGAAAAGCTGTTGTTTTTTTTTAGGGACCATAAACCTAATCAAAGTGATGAGCGAAAGCGAATCGAGGATGTTGGAGGATTTGTCATGTGGGCTGGCACATGGTGCGTTGCGGTTGTACTAGCTGTATCATAGGAATTTGGGGATAGTCTTTTGAAACAATATGTTTTTACTGTACCGGAAATTCAAGAAGAGATCATGAATGATGGTGTTGAATTTTTCATCATGGCAAGTGACGGATTATGGGATGTTGTTTTTAATCAGGAAGTTATTGCTATGATTCGGTTTATTGAGGATCCTGAACATGCTGCAAAAATACTTACAGATAGAAGCATTCTTTTATTGTTTCTCCAGAGTGTTATTACTATCCATCGTTTGTATCGATGCTTAAATAATGGATCGGCACATCTGTGCACATGCCTGACATTCCTTTGTATATGTTTTGATTAATTTTGATGATCCACCATTTTATCTGGCCTAGTTATCGATTATGCCATTCATTATATTGCTTTGGCCGTTCCATTTGGTGAGATGACTGACAATAAACTATTGCTACTCAGTTTGTCTTTTAGTTCCAAGGTTGTCCGCAGGAATTTTTGTAATGCCAGATTAATCAACAAACCAACAGTCACCAAAGTCGATTTCACATGTCAAAACCCAATATTGAGCACCAAATCTACCATGCTCATTACAACCCATCGATTTATTATGAGAGGGCTTAGCATTGAATTTATACAGGCCCGCAGATCATTGAAATGATAGGACAATGGAAGTATTCATTCTCCTCAGGTCGCATACACCTCCACGCTCGACCTCCTCTCATATTGCCCTCCATTCATCATATTCTTATGGTACACATGGTTCACGTGGATGGGTTTTCATCTCAATTCTGGGGTTTCTTCAAGTAAGAAGGTCTTCAGGGTTTATTAAGAACTTGGCCGAAACCAACTCTTATAACACAGAAACTAATTGCATCATATGCAGCTTTTGAGGCAGCTAGTTTTGGCTTACTAACTGTTAGCATATGAGTTGAAGGAGTTCCAGAGGTTTTTCCTTTCGACATGATTGTACTTGCAGAACCAGTACCTGAAGATATGATATCAGCCATTGGTAAAGCGATAAAGATTCTTCCAAAGATTGACACATATGCAATGCATGCTCGGACGAAGGATTTATACAGTTGGAGTGAGACTGCGTTGAGGACAATTGTTGTATATGATAGTGCTCTAATTTATGACAATGTGAATCTAGTGGAATGCCTTTTGTGGTATTATGAATGTGGTGTTGGGGCTGAGATATTTTTTTTGGTACCTCCTTGAATGGTGGCAGCCTACGAAAACTGTTGAAATGGCTCCTGATTCGACTGTAATGAAGAATGATCATAACAAAGATGCGCCATGGACTACCAAAGAGACCTCTACAAAGGCGAATGTAGCTGAAACTGTAGGTATAGAAGAAATATTTACAAATTTCAAGACAACAAATAGAGAACAAATGGAAGCCAAAGGACATCCACAGAACACAAATGGAAAATCAGATCCAAGGATATTTTACTAGCAACTTTCAAGAAATCATCCAGGTAATCGGAATTTTGAAATTTTGAAGTTTAAAGAAGCTTTGACTTTCGGTGGTTTAGGCAAACAGGACGACTGTTCATTAACCACCGAAAACAGGGCTTTCGGTAGATAATTCACTCAGCAATTTTCTAAGTTAACCACCGAAAGCCTGTCACTGCCCGAATGATCGAATTTTTGCACAGATCGAGGTTTTTCTGATCCAAATCATTTGAAAACGCTCATGATGGATAGATGATGAATTATGTATTCAGTTTTAAGATTCATTTTTGGAATATAAGGATTAGACAAGGTGTCCAAGTTGGTTTTGGCACCTATTTTGGTGGAAACAAGTTGGATTTTTTGCTCATCTCAGCCAATTTAAATTGTATCTCTTGGGAGAGTCATCAGCTAGCCTTGGGAGGCTATACTACACTACATCAACATTCAACAAGAGAGGAAAATCATGAAATCTGGGATTGACCTTATTTTTGGGGATCATCCCTCATCTTTTGCAATCAGATTTTGATTTACTATTTTTAGCTTATTTGATCCATGTTTTCAGGATCTCAGAACTACTTTGTAAAAGCTATAAAGCTATATTCTGAAGACTAAGAAGAGGTTCAATTTTGAGTTCTAGATGCTACTGTTTTGTAACAAGACACTTTCTTTAATATAGCAGCCAGCAAGCTTCTTTCTTTGTTACTGTCAGACCTTCTTTTATCTATCTCTATGATTATGAGTAGAATTAATTCTTTTGTCTCTATTTAATGACCCTGGTAACTGTCATATTACTTTTGGTTATTAAGAAATAATCACAAGCATCCTTGGCTAGTTTGTTGACCCATCATATATATATGGTTTTATATATGTTCTGGTTGATTGATTAGTTTTCTCATCCACCTGTTATTCAAACCTATATGACAATAGCTCTTGAAGGCCTTGTGTAGCATGATTATAGTTAATACTGTCTTGAGAATATAACTCGGAGTTTCAGATATTCATCTTGATCCAAAACCCCAACACATTATTGAGAAAATAGTTCCTAAAAAGATTGAGTTACCAGGCATCTCTGACTTACAGCCTAGGAGAGTTTCCTGGAGTGATAACAACGAGAACTGATTAGAGACAACACAACTATTACAATGATACATTACAACATCATCCTATAACAACTACAACTCGACTGGATCCTCCAATTATGAGTTGCTCTAACACAGTGTAAATAGAGGCATGAAATAAATTGGCATTCATAAGGCAAGAAGTCTCAAAAGTCCATACATAACCAGATTAATAGTGCTTCGTTAAAACTTTACAACCGGGAGCTCTGCTCAACCATCGATCCCTCCAAAAAATACAAATACTGAGTCTATATAATCAGGAAAATTCACCTCACAGAGGCATGTCCAGTCACCCAAAGCTGGGTGTCCCTTCAGTCAAAATCGTACTGATATCTTCTTTTAAGCGTTGTCTTAACTAAGCACGGCTCTTGCAAGGAGGGTAGCTAAGCCATTAAGTGCTCTGCTAGCGTGTGGATACTTTTCTGTCGAGTTGAGGACTTTGGCATGGATTCTTTGAGAAAATAGATATACAGGACCTCCTCGATCAGACGGCTTGTCGGACCTTCCATCCCTTCACTTAATGAATGAAAGGAGACTTCAACCACCCGCTCTTGCTGTCATTTACTTCAATACTAGAAAAAGCTATTAAGATCGGGTCCGATGGTGCCTGGAGATTGTAATGATCCCTTATGCAACTAAACTCGGCGCCTTTGGCCCTCTTTATGCAACTCTTCCCTCTCCCCAAGTGACCAGGGGCTATGACCATATGCTTTCGGCGTTCGCGGATATGAAAGGGTTAACCTTTACTGATTGAAATCACGATGAGCGATATGCCGAGATGGCTCACTTTGGTACCACGCATCCCTCTAGATTCGATGGCTCTTAAATTTCTCGGCGATATCGTGGGACCCGGTCCGGGATTTTATCGGCACTGCGTGCATCGGAAAATAACGGAGCTGCTCTTTTCTTGTTGGAGTCGCGATGGGTGAAATGCCAAGATGGTTCTATTTCCCGCCAGGTGTCCCCTATGGATGGACGACTGAAAACACTTCATGAGACCACAGGGCCCAGCTTCTATGCTTTCGGTGCTATCGGGGTTCGGGGTTTCACGATGTTGATCAACACGAAACTCTCACCCCATGAACCCCCGATCGTCGAAACGTCGACGCGACCAGATCTCGTGCCACGTGCCCTTTGGGATGAGCGGCTATCGTCCACTCCTGAACATGCTATGGGCGCCATCCATGCGCTAACCTTGGCGCAACTTTGCTGATTGTGATTTCCTGCTCACTGTTGATTTGATTCTTTGGATACATCCTGGACGTTGAAATGGGAGCGCTCGCTCGCTTGACCTGGGACCGAAATGGATCTCTTTGTGTGCTATGCTTGGGCACTTATCATGCAATCCCGCAGAACTGTGTACCTTTGTGCCCTGATACCACAAATATCGCTAACATTTGGCTCCATGGGGGGATAGAGTCGTCCCTGTGATGCTCTAAGAACACTTTTGCAAATTTAGTGCCTTTCTGTTGGGATATGGAGTCATTTATTAAACTAAAAACAAAAACAAAAACAATATTTACAAGGCAAAAGAGCCGACTGCGGCTCACAAAAAACATTTTTTCAAGAAATGCCCATTTACTAGGCCACTAAAAGCTTCTTTTCCTTCCAGATCCTGCAACCTGTAAGTGTTGTTTGAAAATAATTCAAGGATCTTGAAAGGCCCAAACCAGAGGGCATCAAACTTATTGTGCTTTCCCCTGTCCTACCTGGGTGCATCCCATTTGAGCACCAGATCACCCTGCTCGAATTCTTTCTTTCTGCCCTTCCTGTCAAAAGCCTGCTTGATCTTCTACTGATGGTTGTAGGCCCTGTCCATGACCTATTCTCTGATCTGCTGCATTTCCACTATCTGTTGAATCCTTCTGACCATATTTCCAGGTTCTCCTTCAAGGTCCTGGAGGAATTTCTCCACAGGTAAGGCGAGCTGAGTAGGAAAAACAACTTTTGTCCCGTAAACTAGTTGGAAAGGTGAGATGCCGAGGGACCTTTTCATTGTCACCCGATCAGCCCATAGAGCAAATTTGAGCTTCAAATCCCAAGCCCTTTTGTTTTCTTCTAGTAGCTTCTTGATGAGCTTGATCAGACTTTTATTGGAAGAGTCAGCCAGTCCATTCCCTTGAGGATAATAGGGAGTAGAGTGAATCAGTGAGATCTCATACTGCTCGCAGAAATTGACCAGAGGCTCGGACCTGAAGGGGGTGGCATTATCAGTGACAATTCTGCTAGGGCAGCCAAATCTGGCTATGATGTCTTCTAGGAGGCTGATAATTACTTTGTGGGAAGTGCTCCTAGTGGGAACAACCTCTATCCACTTGGTGAAATAATCTGTCGCAGCGAGGATCCATCTATGCTGGCCACTTGAGGGAGGATGAATCTCTCCAATGAATTCCAATCCCCACTGCCGAAAGGGTGCTGAAACCATTACAGGCTTTAATGGCAGAGATTTGAGTTGTTGCTTACCTGAGAACTTCTGGCATTTGATGCAAGCTCTGATTTCTTTGCATACATCAGGGAATAAAGTGGGCCAGTAATACCCAGCTCGGAGGATATTATGGGCTATGATCTTCTAGAAATGATGACCCCCACAAAGGCCACTGTGGAAATCAAATATAACCTGTTGGGATTCCTATGAGTCCAGGCACCTTAAAAATACCCCTAAAGGGTCTTTCCAATACAAGTTTTGGACAGTGAGGAAATATCTGACTGCCCTGAGCTTTAGAGCTCTTGCCTTGCTTCTTTCCATGCCATCAGGAGGCCTCAATTCTTACAGAAATTACAATATATCCTTGTACCAGGGGCATGTTACTAGCGATGAAGCGCCTTGGGAACTCCTGTCGGATGACTCGGTCTGTTCATGGACAAAATTAATCCCCAAAGATTTGCAGTTGGATTCATCCAGCAGCTTAGCTAAACCCTGCCCCTTTATCAATTTGGTGGGCTTAACCTCCATATCAAACTCTAGGATCTTGGCAATCCATTTACCTCTTCTCCCGTCTACGTCAGGCTGTACAAGGATGTCCTTCACAAAGGCAGAAGGAACGTACGCAGTGATCTTTGAGTGAAAGACATAGATTCTAAAAGCTTTGAGGGATTTCACCAAGGCATAAGCCTGCTTATCCATGATCTCGTATTGGAGTTCTGCATCTCTCAATGCCTTGCTAAAGAAGGCAATAGGTTGCTCTCGCCCTTGCTCATTTTTCTGCAACAAGACTGCTGCTACTGTATCACAAGAAGCAAAAGAAAAAATCAGGAAATCTTTAGAATAATCAGGACTGATTAGCACAGGTGCCTTAGTCAGTGCTCTCTTTATTTTGGAAAAATATTCCCTGGTTTCAGTAGTCCATTTCACTTCATTTCCCTTCCTGAGCATGGTTGTGATGTGTTTCACCAACTCAGCAAAATTAGAGACAAATCTCCTTAGAAAATTTATCTTCCCCAAAAAGGCCTGAACTTCCTTCTTAGATCTGGGAAGTGACAGGGTCTGAAGTGCTTCTACCCTGCTAGGGTCAATCCTTACTCCCTCTGCTGACACTATATGGCCTAATATCTTCCCTTCTTTCATAGCAAATAAATATTTCTTGGGGTTTAAATATAGGCCAAACCTTTGACACTTCAAGAACACTTTCTTCAAGTGGCAATAGTGCTCCTTGTCTATCCTAGAGAAGACCATGATGTCATCCAGATAAATTACCACAAACTAGTCCTTTTCCCCAATGAAGGCTATGTCCATGGCTCGCTGAAATGTTGCCCCTGCATTCATCAATCCAAAAGGCATTTTGGCATACATGAATGTGCCCCAAGGAGTGGTGAATGTTGTTTTTTCCCTGTCCTTAGGCATGACTGATATCTGATTGTAACCAGAAAAGCCATCAATCATGGATATTCTAGATGCGCCAGTGACCTTCTGCAATATGTGTTCCATGTTAGGCAGGGGATAATTGTCTTTCCTTGAGCTCCTATTCAGGTTCCTGAAATCAACACAGAGTCTGATTTAACCACTTTTCTTCCTTACAGGGACCAAATTGGCCACCCAATCGGAATATCTCAAGGGGACGATAATTTGGGCATCTAGCATCTTCTTCACTTCTTTCTCCATGATAGGTAGAAACATGGGATTTATCTGCCTAATCTTCTTCTTGAATGGCTTAGCCTCTTCTTTCAGTGGGATCTTGTGCTCAGTGACTGATGTGTCATACGTCTTGATGTCTTCGTAGGTCCATGCAAACACATCAGCAAACTCTCTCAGCAACTTGTTATATTCAACCCTCTGCTCCTTGGTCAAACTCCTCGACAGCTTGACAAACTTAGGCTCCTCTGGTGTGCCGATGTTTCACTCAGTTGTGTCAACATCATCACCTGAAACTCTCCCCTTTACTGCCACATCATTCCCATCAAACAATCTCTCTAATGGGACTAGTCCCCTCGAAATGTGATTGCTAGGCAACTGAATAATGTCATGCTTTGCTATTTTTCTCAGCAACTCACCCCCATCAAACCTTTCCTCAGAGACAGAATCTTGGTCGATATGAATTTCTGAAAATTCTCCAATAGTCTCCAAGAACTTTTTGATCTCGAGATCATCCTCAAACACCTTCCAATGTTTGACGTTGTCAGGGATGGAGGGCCTGTATTTTAATTCTACATCGTACCTCAGTTTGGGCGGCGAGGGTACTTTGAAAATACTTGCTGATGTAGCCAAGGAATATGCCACTGTGTTCTCCTCTCTTGGGATGAAAGAAATGTTAAACATCGAGAAGAAACTGTCAATTAGGTCCCATACCTCATTTCTGTAACTCCTGAGTCGAGGATGCTTGGCCTGATAAGCGCTTTTGATCTACTAGACTACCAACTCGGCATCTCCAAACACTGTTACCTCTTGAATTCCCATTTCCCTGACGGCTCTTAATCCTAGGATAAGAGCTTCATACTCTACCACATTGTTAGTGGTTTCAAATTCTAGCTTATATGATAGGGATATGGTCTCCTGAGCAGGTGACACAAAAACCACCCCAGCTCCAGCACCTTCTCGGGAATAGTCTCCATCAAAAAACATTTTCCAGATTGGGGTGATGGGCGAAGAAAAATCGGGGGAGACAGTGGGCTTCTTTCTGAGTTTTAGAGGAGGCTCGGGGGCATGGGTGAGCTGCAGTAAACTGGAACCTAAATCAGTGTCCAAGGCAAATATGGGATGATTGGTAGGGTTGGCTTCATCACTGATTATGTAGGCCAGTTGGGCTTCCATGTATAGTATTCTATGCTCTCCTCCAAACACTGGGATAGTAGCGTATGTGAGGTCCATTTGCAAGGTTCCCCCCAGTCTTTTTATCCAAGATCTTGACAATAGCATACAAAACTTGGGGGGGACATCAGCTACTACGATATCCATGACCACACTTTTCATGGGCAGTTGAAACAAGGTCACAACTAGGTATTTAATAACTCTGAGACACTGAACTCTCTTGGAGTCAAAAGAATAGAGGTCATGATAGAATCGGGTGACTTCTAGTCCTAAATATTCCATGACAGTTTTGGGCATGAGGTTGTGAGAAGCCCCTGAATCCATCAAGTAGTTGTGTAGCACTTTATCATGTATGTTCAGGGACGTGTAGAAGGGAGGGGATGAATCGTCTCTATCTTCTACCATGGGACCTAGGACAACTGTTGGCTTTTCATCTTGGATATTTATTGAGTTAGTGGAAGGCTGAGGGGGGGCAGACTGTAACAGCTTGGAGAGGGATCTATTGAAATCTTCATTTTTAACTAGTTCAGACAGGGGTACAGGGATTCTAATCTTTTGAACCTCATGCTCAAAATTGAAGGAAGGGGCAGGATTAGGAACTTCCCTTACCTCCTAGACAGGTTCTTTGGCTGTTGGTGGGACATCCTAAGCTTTCTTTTCTTTGGTAGTGGCTGCTGCAGCTTTAGTAGGCCTCTCCGCTACGGGGGACTGGTCCTGGTTGTCAAAATTTCCTTCTTTCCTCTTCGACCTAAGATTATATCTGTTAGGAGTGTTGCTAGTTCTTTCCCCTCTACTCAACTCATTGATTTGAGCGTTGATAAGAGATTCTTCATATACAGATTGAGTCAAATGAGGAAACAGGGACGTGTCCTCGATGCAGTGGATCTCGGGGTCGATTTCATCCATCTCCTCCCCCTCCTCATGAGATACTAGGTTGTTCTGGAGAGGGGTCTAAATCCTCTGATCATCTCTATCCCTGCTCCTTTGTTCTCTAGGAAAATCCTGTGGCACGTTGTTATTAGGCTTCCTGAAGCCTCTACCATATGCATTTTGGGGATTTCTATAGATGGGTTTCCCTTCCAATTCCCACCTTTCCATCCTTGCAGAAAGTGATTTTAACGCTCTCGTTGTCTCATCTATCTGGAGGGGCAAGGGAGAGGAACTGGATGGGGAAGCTTCAGGCCTCTACCTAGATATGTTTTTACCAGCAGTATTCCTCAGTCGGTCAGCAGACAATATATTAGATTCTACCTCCACGGCTGCATCCTGCATGTGGGCCAGCGTAGTAGCTCTCCTTTCCCTCAACAGGAGGTAGAAATCAGGATCAAAGGCGCTAGCATAAGTGATCTTCATGGAGGCTTCAGAGGGTTTTATCTCAGCTGGGATTCGGTTGTACATTTTATTGAATCTCTTGGAGAAGTCAGGGACAGACTCCCCTTCTTGTCTCTTTAAAGACCCAAACTCCATCATGTAATACACGAAATATTTTTTATCTCCCCACTGTCTCAAAAAGGCACCATCCAATGCTTCTATCCCATTGATAGATCCAGGAGGCAGGGCTTTGAACCACTTTCTAGATTCTCCTTGAAGGCTATGGACAAAAATCCTCATCCATACATCTACGTGCATGATGATGTTATCATCAGTAAAACTGTAGAAGGATTCCAGGTGTTCTTCCACAGATATATCCCCCTTGCCTGTAAATTTAGGCAGCTGCTTGAGGTAACCGTCTGCTGGAAGGGCATTAAGTTGTTGAGGTAGCACGAGGGGAGCATACCTAGCGGCTATAATGGCCTCCATTCTGGTCATGGGGGGATTTGGTCCCGCCATAGGGATATTATGCGGAGGGGAACTCGAAGGAGAAGGAGTTCAGAAAGGGGATACCAGCGACGAGATTCTAAGGGGAGTGGGAAACAAGATGGGATTTAAGGAGAAGGCTAACGAGCTCAAGTCAGTAGGTGCTCCTCTTTGCACAGGAGTGGCTAAGCCAGGCATAGGGAAATCTTCTTTGGTTCTTGGTATACGCCAGGGTACAACTTCAGGGGAGAGAGGAGTGACAAGGTATTGTCCCTCCGGTCCCAGACTAGGAGAGGAAAACTCGACAGGAACACTCCCAAAATTTAGGAAACGGGAAACTACAGAAATAGGCCTATCGGGAAACTGAGGAGGAGAAAAAGGAGCTCCGACAGAAGGATATGGTGGATTACCTGGTTCGGTGATAGACACTTCTTCTTCAGAGGCCTTTCCCTTCCTGAGAACCGCTTCCGGATCAGTTTCAGGCATAGCTAGAGGCAGTTGTGGATGAGACCACGTGTGTCTACCTCTGAAAGCCACAATTAATAGAGCAGGTTCTCCCCAGCGGAGTCGTCACAATGGAGTCACCAGGTGCACAGTAGTAATCTTGATAATTATGATATCTGATGCACCTTCAGAATCAGTTGATCGTTGTCGTTCAATCCCAGGGAAAATATTCAACTTTGTCCCCGGCAACGGTGCCAGAAATGTTAGCGTCGGAAGTCACTCCTGGATGCTTGCAGGAGTAGAGCCCGACACCTATCAGTTTTATGTCATGATAGTTTAAATGGATGATCAGACGGGTAGATACTCGAGGAGATATCACTCTAACTCAGGGACTGGGTCTGATACGTAAATAACAAAGGAGGTCTTGACCTAACTTCAGCCAGTGGGTTGATTAAAAGATGAACAGGTGGAAGACTTAGTAAGAAAGGTGAACAAACAACTTTGGGAAACAAGCTTTCGGCAGTTTGCAGAAGAAAGATGCTGAATGCAAGATCCACTTGGTTCAGGGTCTCAAGAAACTAAAAGTGGACTTGACTGGATCCTCCAATTCCAAGTCACTCAGCACTGGGAAAATCACGATAACTGATTAGAGACAGCGCAACTATTACAGTGATCCATTACAACATCATCCTATAACAGCTGCAGCTCGACTGGATCCTCCAATTCTGAGTTGCTCTAACACAGTGTAAACAGAGGCATGAAAGAAACTGGCATTCATAAGGCAAGAAGTCTCAAAAGTCCATACATAACCAGATTAACAGTGCTTCATTAAAACTTTACGACTGAGAGCTCTGCTCAACCATCGATCCCTCCAAAAAATACAAAGACTGAGTCTATATACTCAGGAAAATTCACCTCATAGAGGCATGTCCAGTCACCCAAAGTTGGGTGTCCCTTTAGTCAAAATCGTACTGATATCTTCTTTTAAGCGCTGTCTTAACTAAGCATGGCTCTTGCAAGGAGGGTAGTTGAGCCATTAAGTGCTCTGCTAGCGTGTGCAGATTTTTCTGTCGAGTTGAGGAATTTGGCATGGCTTCTTTGAGAAAATTGATATACAGGACCTCCTCAGTCAGACGGCTTGCTGGACCTTCCATCCCTTCACTTAATGAATGAAAGGAGACTTCAACCACCCACTCTTGCTGTCATTTACTTCAATACTAGAAAAATCTATTAAGATCGGGTCCGATGGAGCCTGGAGAATGTAATGATCCCTTCTGCAACTGAACTCGGTGCCTTTGGCCCTCTTTATGCAGCTCTTCCCTCTCCCCAAGTGACCAGGGGTTGTGACCATATGCTTTCGACGTTCGCGGATATGAAAGGGATAACCTTTACTGATTGAAATCGCGATGAGCGATATGCCGAGATGGATCGCTCTGGCACCACGCATCCCTCTAGATTCGATGGCTCTTAACTTTCCCGGTGATATCGTGGGCCCCGGTCCAGGATTTTCTCGGTACCGCGTGCATCAAAAAATAACGGAGCTTCTCTTTACATGTTGGAGTCGCAATGGGAGAAACGCCGAGATGGCTCTATTTGCTGCCAGGTGTCCCCTCTGGATGGATGGCTGAAAACACTTCGTGAGACCATGGGCCCCAGCTTCTATGCTTTTGGCACTATCGGGGTTCGGGGTTACGCGATGTTGATCAACACGAAACTCTCACCCCATGAACCCCCGATCACCGAAACATCGACGCGACCAGATCTCGTGCCACATGCCCTTTGGGATGAGCGTCTGTCATCCACTCCTGAACATGCTACAGGTGTCATCCATGCGCTAACCTTGGCGCAACTTTGTTGATCGCGATTTCCCGTTCACCGCTGATTTGATTCTTTGGATACATCCTGGACATTGAAATCAGAGCGCTCGCTCGCTTGACCTGGGCCGGAAATGAATCTCTTTGTGTGCTACGCTTGGGCACTTATCGTGCAATCCTGCAGACTTGTGTACCTTTGTCCCCGATACCAAAAATATCGCTAACAGGTATGTTCCATATTTTAGGGATGAGAAGGTAAAAATTCAGTGCTTCCTTAGTGGATTGCCTCAATATCATAAATACAATTGAATATGACGACACTAAAACTCTTGATAAAACAATCATGAAGGCTAAATATTGTTATGAATGGAACAAACATAAACTAGAATTAAATAAGGCATGGAAGGAAAAGATAAAGGATAAATATGAATGGAGCAAGAAAGGATTCAAGCCTTGATAGTCTAAAAATCATTCAAATAAATTTCATCCAAGTTACCCAGCAAAAAGTGGTTTCCAACAAAACTACCCATCGCCAGGTGGAAACAAGATAGCAGAATCAGTGGAAGGGAGGCCAAGGAAGCCTTGGAAAGGGTGTCCAAAATGTTCGGGATATGAAGGAGATTATCTATTCAGAGATTGTCCCCATAGATAGGAAAATATTAGGACTATCCACAACATGAAGGAAGCTACAATAGTTAATGATGTAGCAAGGACCATTCCTAGAATCTATGTTGCTTTGGAGTATCGACAAGCAAACCACCAAGCATCAATGGTGGAAGTTGAAGGTAATATTTTTAAGAAATATGTTTATGTTTTGATTGATCTAGGGTCTAGTCTTATATATGTTGTACTTAAAGTTGTCGACTCTAGTATTCTTCGAAAATGGAAGCATAAGAAATCATGGTTAGTGCAGGGGGCTATAATAATTAAGAGAAAAGTAAGTGATTTGGTAGAAGCATGTCCATTGAAAATGAATGGACTATTCACATGGGTGAATATGAATAACTTGCCACTTGGATCATATGATGTTTCAATTGGCATGGATTGTCTAGAAGCACATATGGTAAAACTTTATTTCCATAATAAAACCTTTGATTGCATAGATGATGATGGGAATCCAAGAACAATGAAAGGTACTCCAAAACCCATCTCCATAAGAAATATTTCAGCCTTATAGTTGAAGAAGAGTTTAGAAACGGTTGTCAGTTGTATGCAATTCATGTGTTGGAATCAACAAAAACAAAGGCTCAAAGTTCAAAGTCTATCCAATACTTAAAGAATTCAAGGATGTATTTCTAGATGAGATACCCGGTCTACCTCTCAAGAGGGACATTGAATTTTCAATTGATCTAATGTTGGTAGATGCATATGTATCCAAATTTCCTTATAGAATGAGTACTCCTAAACTAATGGAGCTGAAAATGCAATTAGAGGAGTTGTTAGAAAAATGATATATTATACCAAGTGTGTCTCCTTGGGGAGAACGAGTATTATTTATGAAAAATAAGGATGGGAACCTCATATTGTGCATTGACTATAAATAGTTGAACAATGTTATATTGAAAAACAAGTACCCATTGCCCTGGATTGATGACATCTTTGATCAATTAAGAGGGGAAAAAGTGTTCTCAAATATTGACTTGAGATCCATATATCATCAAGTCAGAATCAAGATAAGACAACCTTCAGGACAAGGTATGGCCAATGTGAATTTTTGGTAGTACCATTTGGACTAACAAATTACCCAACCACATTCATATGCCTTATGAATAGTGTCTTCAATAAATATTTGAATATGTTTACACTAGTTTTTATTGATGATATCCTTATCTATTCAAAATCTCAAGAAGAACGTGAGGATCGTCTCATAATGTTTTTTTGCAAATACTAAGAGAACATCATTTGTGTGTCAAGTTCAACAAATGCGATTTTTATCAAAAACAGGTCCATTGCTTGGGAAACATCATCTCAAAACAAGGAATTGCAGTTGATCCAAAAAAAATAAGGTCATCATGAATTGGCCCACTCCAAAAAATGTGACAGGCATGAGATCATTTCTAGGACTTGTAGGATATTATTTGATATTCATTAAGGGATTCTCCATGATTCGTTATCCAATAACTTCATTGTAGAATAAAGGAATAAAATTTGGGTGATCTTTAGAATGTGAAGAAAGTTTTCAACAGTTGAATCACCTTCTTACCATTGCACCAATTCTAAAGATAGTAGATCCAAATAAAGATTGTATAGTGTGTATAGATGAATGTAAATAAGGACTTGGTGGAGTTATTATGCAATATAACCATGTGATGAGCTATGAGTCCAGGAAAATAAAGGAACGTGAAAATAACTGCATCTCATGACCTAGAACTTGTAGCTATAATTCATGCACTAAATATGTGGCATCATTACTTGAAATTTGTGTTGATGACATATCACAGTGGAATGAAGTATCTATTTGACAACCACACTTGAATGATAGATATCCTAGATGGTTATCTTTTATCAATGAATATGATTTTGAGATAAAATACATCAAAGGAAAAGAGAACAAAGTCGTCGATGCACTTAGTAGAAGCATGCAAGTGATACATATGACAACCATTTGTACTTGTGAATCTGACTTAAATAATATAATAAAAGAAGCCTTGTGTGATGATGGACACTTCATTCAAATAAGAAACAATTTTCATCAAGAACCACTTAAACATAAATGTGATGGTTACTAGATGACTGAGGATGGATTTTTGATCTATAAAAATAGATTATATAATTCCTAATTTAGTAGAGTTAAAGAAACTCATTATGGATAGAAAACAAAAAGAAACCATACTCATAACACCCAGGCTACCAGAAGATTATTACTACAACAAATAAACAATAGTATTGGCCGAGAATGAAAATATATATTGCAGAATACATTGCAATATGCATTGAATGCCAACAAGTCAAATCCGAAAAAAAACATCCCACATGTTTTTTTCAACTCTTGCCAATTCATGAGTGGAAATGGGAAGTAATAGAAACAGATTTCATCACAGAACTTCCTAATAAAATGAAACAACATGATGTTATCATGGTTGTGGTTTAAAAACTGAGCAAGGTTGCTCACTTTATTCCCATAAAATCTACACACAAAGTATTCAACGTTGCAAAAATATTTATGAGGGAAATTTTCAGGTTGCATGGAATTCCTACAACAATTATATCTAACAAAGATTTCAAATTTACATCAAATTTTTGGAAAGGACTATTTAGAGGATTGGGTACATAGTTAAACTTCAATAGTTTTTATCATCCACAAATAAATGGTAAAGCAGAAAGAACAAATCAGATATTGAAATACATGATTCACATGTATGTTATGAACAAACCAACTAAATGGGAGGATTGTCTGCACCTAGAAGAGTTTACTTATAACAACGGTTATCAAGCATCACTGAAAAATGAGTCGATTTGAGGCACTTTATGGTAGAAAATGCATTACCATAGTAAGTTGGGATAATCCAGTCAACAAAATCATGTTTGGACTAGAAATTATTAAGGAGATGGAACAAGAGGCTATTAAGATGAAACAAAATCTGAAGACATCCCAAGACAAACATAAAAGTTGTGCAGACAAGAATAGAATGCATAAATAGTTTAAATATGGAGAACACATTTATATCAAAGTTAAACCACAAAGGAGTTCCTTGAAACTTGGAACCTATGCCAATCTTGTGCACAGATATTGTGGGCCATTTGAGATATTAGAAAGGATAGGGCGAGTAGCATATAAACTTGCATTACCTTCTAACAATAAAACACATAATGTTTTCCATGTCTCACTGCTTAAGAAATATGTACATGATCCTAACCATGTCATTAATTGGGTTGTGATCTAGGTGGAACTAGAGGAATAGTTCCATCGAAAACCCCTATGCATCCTAGAGAAGAAAGTAACATTGCTCTGGAACCAACCCATCGCTTAGGTAAATGTGAAATGGAAGCATCTTGGACCAAATGAGGCTACTCGATAGATGGAGGATGCCATGAGAGAGGCATATCCATTCCAATTTTAATATTAAAGATTGTAGAAATAAAGGAACATTGAAGACAATGTTATTTCAAGGGGGGGG
>ML776714.1:382722-420263 GCA_009831015.1 Picea engelmannii | reverse complement strand
ATGTAACGTCCTAGTTTCAACCCTCTTGAATAATTTGTAATTATTTTTGTTTAAATTTTTTTGCATAGATATTTTATTAATATTCCTTATTCACATCATGAGGTAGACATGCCATGGTTATTTGAATACTTGCAAATATTGTTATTTTTCAGTTAATAAAAGAACCAAGACTTGTTGAGCATGAGCACCTAAAGGGGATATGATACCACAAGATGGGAAAGGTGAGGGGGTCTAAGGGAATTCTACATGCCTAGAATCCTATGTAATTTTTTATTCTCATATTTTCATTAACCTTCACCCTATTAAGCCTAGCCTATAGTCTTAATTGTAGATAAGAGGAGAAGATGAAACCAACTCCTAGATCTAGGCCATCACCTCCTACATTCTGGGAAATTTGTCCCCCGCAAAAATAAGTTGGTTTCCAATTCTTACTTTCCATATTTCACTCATGCAAAGAAGAGAAATTTGAATGGGAAAGGATATTTGATTTTTGGAGAAGAGAGAAGAGAGGAAACCATATTTTTTTCTTAGAAAAGAAGGTTTCCATACTATGGGATGGAACAACCATGAAAAGAAGCCATTATAACCTTGAGAAGATCCAATAACTAAGAAAAAATATTTTGGAGTTAATAGACAACAAATTGTACCTTTTTGTTCCCACACTGAAGAGCACTAGAGGGAGGGACTTCTAAGGTACTATTAAGTAGAGAATAAATAAATCTCCTTGTGTTGTGTGGGGCAGGTATTGTGGGTACCAAATAGTTGTTTTGATTTCAAGAACTCAACAATTGGATATTTCATTAGTATTCTTATTTCTCTTGAGATGGAGAGGTTTCCCTAAGAATTCTTCATTGATATTCTTCTCCTTCATGATATCGCAGCCTATCTAGGGCATGGTGTAAAAAAATGACTACCTATGGTTGGGTGGACAATTGAACTATCTTAGTTGGTTTCTTGGTGTTCAGTCTTCAAAACAGATAAGTATTTTATATTTTCTCTCTAAGTTTCTCATTATTTTTGGTATAAAAAATATTTTACTCTAGAATAATTATAATTATTTTTCCTATAGGCATGTAAAATTTATGATTGAAAACTATTGTTAAATTTTTTTATGATATTCCAAGGGAGGCAGGGGCGGGGGGGCGGGGGGGTTCTCTACTAACCTGGAGGAAAAAGAATATTAAATTATTACTGGAATATCGGGAAAGACACCAATAATAAAGTACAGGCTTATGCATTACTCAAAGGACTCTAGCTAGAAAAGACCTGATAAATTTCCAATATGAATGTTATAGGTGACTCAAAGACAATCCTGAGGATGATGATCCAGGGAATCGAGCCAAAAAAATTGAGCCTAAAAATAATTATTGATCAAATACATGTAGATTCAAGGACCCTGAAGCCAAAATTCTTTCACGTTCTAAGGGAAAATAACACAACATCAGAAAAATTGGCAAACAAGGCCATAGGGAGACCTCCTGGAACCTTAGGGGTAGAGGGTGTTGAAGTAATAGCCCCCCTAGTATAATTCTTTGTCACATGACAAGGAGCTAGCGCGTAAAGGATAAAGGAGGAGCCACTTGGAGCTCCAACGCAAGAGGGGAAATGTGGAGAAAAAATGTGGCAAGTGTAAGGCCGATGACTCACCGACCAAGGATAGTCAGGGTTAACAACATATACGATGACCTCATTATGGTTTTAGGTGGTCAGTATATCCTTTCAGTTGAGCTCATGGGAAATCAAAGGTTGAAGGCTCTGATGCAGATGGATTGTGCGTGCAGCAGCCCAGATGCACAAACGATTAGCCAGGATGACGATAGGCCCAGACTTAAGCTCACAGATATGAAGGCTTCAAGTACATCACACCAGGTAGAGTTTGTGACTTATCTATTTGAAACGAATTTGACATTGATTGTCACATGGGGAAATCTCGTTCAATGTTCATCCTTGCTGGGGAAAATTCTATATGTGTCTTTGGTAAGACATTCTCACCCTGTGCTCCCTCTAAATTCCATAGTATGTCTAGTGTTTATTGTTTCTCAGCACATTTCTACCTAGAGACTTCAGGATCCCCCTCATTATTCCTTGTCTCACCCACCACCTCGCCTTCCACCTTTTCATTGCCTCGCCTAGGCCTTTTCCCCGCGACCTTTGTTGAATCTTTCTCCTCCCAACAAAATCCCAATTCTCTGCAGCATCATGTCCCCCATAGAAGCATGGAAAATATCCATAGGAATCAAAGTGCACCAGAGTTCATGCACTTGCAGGGTGTGAAGGGCTTACTAGCTGGTTCTGTTCAACCGAACCCTGAGGCAAAATGTGTGGGCTGCCAAATGATGCAAATTCAAATGGGAGTGCTCATATCCACCCTAAAGTTTTAACTTGAAACCCTCTCTCCAAACATACATCTAATTGAAAGGCTGCAAGATGAAATTTCTATTCAGAGGAGTCAAATTGAAGAGAAACACATCAGTTTGGAGATAATGCAGAGTTGATTGGATCAAATGGAACGATATCATCAACAGTCAAGGACACCAAAAAACACCCATGGAGCCTCCAAGTTGATGTTTGGACAACATCGGGAATACATTCTTCCAGATATATATATATATATATATATATATATATATATATGACATAATATTTATATACAACGTATACATATACTTAGTAAATAAATAGTTACTTATTATCCAAGTGACACATACTTTCATGGATAGTCACCATATGTTCTATATATATGAAACTCTCATTATTGTAATAACATCAATTTAATATAAGAATTTTCTATTGTACTTGTGTCTTTGTGCATGGTTATTCTTCTTGTGATCTTGGTTATTACTGGTGCTATTGTTCATGGTTTATGCTTCATTTCAAGTAAATTTATAAAGTAACTAAATGTAATTGAACAACATTAAAATCCAACATGGTATCAGAGAAGCGTTCTTGAAAGAATACTATTGCACATGCATTGACCTTCTACAACAACTCATCGTACCTTTCCTGCAATTCATTGTTTTGTTGCAACTGCAACTGAGGTTAAAATTTTTGCACTCTTCCAACAACCATGGTGAACCGTATTTTGGTGGAAGATAGGCTTGATGGAACAACCAACTTCAGTTCTTGAAAATCTAGATTGCTCATCACTCTAAAAGAGAGTGAACTAATGAAGTGAGTTGAAGAAGTTGTACTAGAATCAACTGATGATGTAGAAAAATCACAATGGAGGAAGAATGATGCAAAAGCCATAAAAATCATCATCTATTCTATGAGAGACCATTTAATCCCTCACATCTCCAAATTGAAGACATATAAGCATATGTACGACGCCTTGAAGAAGTTTTTTGAGAGTAACAACACCAACATAGCACTTGTCTTGAGACACCAACTTCAAAATATCAAGATGACGAAGTCTGATATAGTTTCCACCTTCTTCATGAAGATTTCATAAACCAGAGGTCAGTTGGGTGCTATTGGTAAAATCATCTCTGATAGAGAACTTGTCATGATTACCCTTAATGGTCTTCCAAGCCATTGGGAGCCATTCATTCAAAGTATCAGTGGGCGATCCAAATTTCCCAAGTTTGATCGTTTATGGACAAACTATACTCAAGAGGAGACTAGATTTGTAGTCAGAGGCATGCAATGTTCCCATCATGATGAAAATCAAGCCCTTTTGACTCGTGCAAGGAAAAGAAAAGGAAAGAGAAGAGGTTTGGAAAAACCTTTAAAGGAAGGATGTCAACACCAACTTTTGAGCATAGAAAGAAGGACATGTCAAAGGTTCAGTGCTTCAGATGTGACAAGTATGGCCACTATGCGAAAAATTGTCCTACATGGAAGAAAGGAAAGCAACATGCTTCCACTGCTAATGTTGATTTAGAACCACCTCAGAGGAAGTCAAGGAATGCAAGAATGAATGATGAATATTTATTCTTCATTTCATCCCTCTCAAGTATGGTTCCTACTAGTAATGATGTTTGGTTGATTGACAATGGTGTTTCCAAACATATGACTGGATACAGAGAGCACCTTACAGATCTAGTAGAGAAATAATATCGTTTGCATGTTGTACTTGGTGATGATGCCAGATATACTGTGAAGGGAGTTGGACCCACCTCCTTACAATTGGATTCTGGCACCCCACTCCATTTGAAAGATGTATTATTTGTACCTGGGATGAGAAGGAACCGTGTCTCTATTTCATTCTTAGAGAACAAAGGCTAAAAGGTTGCTTTCTCTGATGGAAAATTTCTTGCATGGAACAAGAACTCTATTATGGATTATGCCCGAGTGATTGGTGTTCGAGAGGACAGATTTTATACATTGACTATTCGACCAATTCAGGCCCTAATACATGATTCTATTAGTTTGAGCGAACTATGGCATATGAGACTTGATCATTTACATTATAGATATCTTCCTGCTCTGGGGAAGATGGCGACAGGCCTTCCAAAGATCCATGTTGAACACGATGGCATTTGTAGAGGTTGTGCTCTTGGAAAGAATGCCAAGAGGTCCTTTCCGAGTAATGATAGTAGATCCAAGGGGATCTTAGACTTGGTTCATACAGATTTATGTGGACCCAAGACAATTTCTTCCTTAAGTGGATACCTATACTATGTGATCTTCATCGATGACCACTCTCAGAAGACTTGGATTTACTTATTGAAGACCAAGGATGGATTCCTTGCTAGATTTTAGGAGTATAAATCACAGGTCAAAAACCTGATCGAAAAGAAGATTAAAGTGTTGAGATCAGATAATGGAGGAGAATACATCTCCCAGGATTTCAGTGATTTCAGCATTGAGGCAGGGATCAAGAGGGAGTACATTGTTCCTTACAACCCTCAACAAAATGGGGCTTCATAGAGGAAGAACAGATCTATTATTGAGGCAGTCAAGGAAATGATTCATGATCAACATTTACCTATGTTTTTGTGGGCAGAAGCATCCATGATTGCAGTGTATGTTCAGAATAGAAGTCCTCATAAGACTGTAAGGAACATAACTCCCGAGGAGGCCTTCATTGGAGTGAAGCCTAAGGTTGGACACTTTAGGATATTTGGGTGTCCAATATACATTCATATACCCAAAAAGAAAAGGACCAAGCTAGACCCTTTAGGAAGAAAGGGTACATTTGTGGGGTACAGTGAGTCTTCAAAGGCATATCGGATCTACATCCATGGTTAGAGACAAATTGAGGTGAGAAGAGATGTTACCTTTGAGTAGGAGGTAGCCTTCATGAGATCTAGAGGATCTCACATGGATATTGATAGTGAGAAAGAATAAGAGATGGTTCATTCTCCCTCTTACCCTCCAACAGTTCATAGGGAGACAATTGAGCCTATTAATCCCATTCATCCTGTACCTCCAGTTGATGTTCCAAGAGATATTGTAGTAGGTTAGAAGAGACCTACATGGGCTCATTAGACTCTAAAAAAGGCAGAAGGACAT
The DNA here is from genome assembly GCA_009831015.1 of Picea engelmannii. Classification (NCBI taxonomy): domain Eukaryota; kingdom Viridiplantae; phylum Streptophyta; class Pinopsida; order Pinales; family Pinaceae; genus Picea; species Picea engelmannii. The sequence continues at coordinate 414,806 of ML776714.1, read as the reverse complement.
GCAACTCCTCATGGTACCTTCCGAGAGAGAAAGAGACCTCATAGATATTCGTGCTATACCGCAGTTATGAGCCACATCATTGATTATAAGCCTTCATGTTATGAGGAGGCATCTAGTCAACCAGTATGGAGAGATGCCATGATGGAGGAGTATGATTCCATCATGAAGAATGATATGTGGGATATTGTTCCAAGACTTGAAAGGAAGTCTGTAGTGACTTCTAAATGGATCTATAAGATCAAACATACAGTTGAAGGAATCATCGAGAAGCACAAAGAAAGATTTGTTGCTAGAGGATTATCTCAGGTGGAGGGAATAGATTATGAGGAGACATTTGCTCCTGTTTCTCGATACACTTCTATCTAGATGATTATTTCCCTCGCAACATCTATGGGTTGGAAACTACATTAGATGGATGTGAAGAAAACCTTTCTCAATGGAGAGATTGAGGAAGAAATATACATTGAGCAACCATATGGTTTCGTCATACATGAGAAGGAGTCTCATGTGTGTAGGTTGAAGAAGGCCCTGTATGGAATCAAGCAAGCACCTCGAGCCTGTTATGCGAGGATTGATGGACATATGATGAGTTTGTGCTTCAACAAAAGTGTTGCTGATCCCAACCTATACTACAAGACTGTTAATGGTGAGACCTTGATTTGGGTCCTCTACATTGATGATTTATTCCTCACCGGTACAGAGAGCCTTATTATTGAATGCAAGTATGTGTTGGCCTCTAAGTTTGAGATGAAGGACCTTGGTATGATGCACTACTTCTTGGGACTAGAGGTGTGGCAAAGAACTGATGAGATCTTCCTAAGTCAGGGGAAGTACACAGTTGAGATATTGAAAAAATTTGGGATGCTAAACTGTAAACCCATGGCTACACCAATGGTGATGAATATGAAGAAACTATGTGTGTCTTCTTCGCATTCCGACGAGATTGATCTGGGCCCATATAGAAAAATGATTGGATCATTGATGTATCTAGTTAACATAAGACCATATATTTTCTATGCAGTGAGTGCACTTAGCCAATTTATGAGCCAACCGAGACAAACACAATGGATTGTTGTGAAGCATGTGTTGAGATACCTGCGAGGAACAATTGGACATGGTATGAGATATAATTCTAGTATTGAAATGAGATTGCAGGGATATACTGACTCTGATTGGCCAAGGAGTGCAGTATATAGGAAGAGCACCTTTGGGTGTTGCTTCACTTTGGGATCTTCCATGGTTTCCTGGTGTAGCAGGAAACAAACTTTCGTGGCCTTGAGTACTGCAGAAGCAGAGTACATTGCATTAAGTGTGGCAGTTCATGAAGTAGTGTGGCTTCACAAGATCCTTGCAGATTTATTTGGACATGTGCTAGATTCCACCGTTATTCATTGTGATAAACAAAGTTGTGTGAAGCTCTCATTTAATCCATTGTTTCATGAAAAATCTAAACACATTGAGATCAAGTACGATTACATCCGAGACATGGTGCAAAGGAAGGTCGTATTGGTGCAATACCTTCCTACAGATGAGAAGGTTGCTGATGTTCTTACCAAACCCCTTACCAAGATGAAGTTCGAGTACTTTCGTGAGAGACTTGGTGTGGCAGAGAATGTCTCCCTCACTGAAAGGGAGTGTTAATGTTTGCATCTTCTTGAAACATTCTCCAGATCGTACTCCTCTCTAACTGAAGTGAATTGATCTGTGATGAAACTTATCCGAGAAGGGATAAGTGGGTTTGGGCTTATATCCCAATGTCCCATGTGGAGAGCACATGAGGACATGTCAAGGGAATTGACCCTTGATGTCACACACTATGGGTGTTGACCCTAGTGTTTCTAGAGGGTGTAGCTTCTAGAAGTCCACATGGGAGTGCCATGTGTGACAAACATTCTCTGGATCGTACTCCTCTATGAATTGAGTTGAGTTGATCTGTGAGGACACTTATTCAAGAAGGGATAAGCGAGACACTTATTTGATAAGGGATAAGTGCATTTGGTCTTATAACCCAACATCCCATGTGGAGAGCACCTGAGGACATTTCAAGGGAGTTGACCCTTGACATCACACATTATGGGAGTTGACCATAGTGTTTCTAGAGGGTGTAGCCTCTAGAAGTACACATGGAAGTGCCATGTGTGGAAAACCTTTTGCTACTATGGTGGTCGTGTCCCATTGGCGGAGACTGCGTGTCTCTGGAAAGTAGTTGTGTACTACTATGGAAAGATACCTCCATAGTTAAGAGGGAGTGTTGATGTTTCATCATCGGGAAAAAAATCTCCTAGATTGGGCTGTAGACCAAGGGAGATAGGATTCATTTATCATAAAGGTTCACTTATGATAAATGGGCCTAGAAGTAGTCCTTCCTTGATCATGACAAAGAATAATATGGACTTGAGGTGCTTGAGATGTTTTCCAAGTGTTAGTTAGAATCATGCTAACATTCACTCATGGGGGTGTACCTATGGTGAACAACCTTGGTTGAAAATGTCTCCCTTGTTGAGAGGGAGTGTTGATGTTTGGACAACATCGGGAATGTATATATATATATGACATAATATTTATAATACAATGTATAAATATACTTAGTAAATAAATAGTTACTTATTATCCAAGTGACACATCCTTTCATGGATGGTCACCATATGTTCTATATATATGAAACTCTCATCATTGTAATAACATCAATTTCATATAAGCATTTTCTATTGTACTCATGTCTTTGTGCATGGTTATTCTTCTTGTGATCTTGGTTAATACTGGTGCTATTGTTCATGGTTTATGCTTCAGTTCAAGTAAATTTATAAAGTAACTGAATGTAATTGAACAACATTAAAATCCAACATTGTCCAGACTCAATTTGGGAGCAACATGGACATTCAAAGATCAAAATGGAATCGGGTAACTGAGTTTTTGTAAAATTCAGATGTCATGTTTTGTTTTTCGTTATATATAAACAGAGTTTTCTATAGATTGTATTTTTCGAAATACAATAGATGCGATATAGCTAGGGAAGGTGGAAACTCTATGATCACAAATTTTGTTTTAGCATTTCCAAGCTTCAAATATTCTACTTCTCAAAGGTCTCTCATGACCCTTTTTTTGTACTACAATGGATTTATCCACACTTTTTAATATATATTTCCCATTTCTGGTTAAAAAAAATGTTTATGATATTCTAAGTATTTTCCCCGCATGTTGTATTTCAAATCTAAAACATCCTCTTGATTAGTGAAAAATATTGTGTTCCTATTTAATCTCCTTGTTCCTTATTTATTGTATGCTTATTGTCTTCATATTTATATCACTTCCCTATCTTTATGGATCCTTCCCTCTGTACAATGAGACTTTTCCCCTTTTCAGAGGAATTATTGGAACCGTGTGAAACACACTAGACCCAACATGGAAAAACTAGTCTATTTAGAGGAATAATGAAGACACATATCATGTTGTCATGCTAGGATTACAATATATTTTATCACTCCAAGGTGGATCAACATAGTGATTCGGTTGACTGATCATGGTCCATTGTTCTAATAAATGAACTAATGAAAAACTAATGTTTAGATATTTTTACACAAATGATTTTGGTGGATCCAATGCAATGATCTGCCCTAATATTAATTCGATTAAATAAATTCTCTGCACAACCTCCAATTTTATTTCAAAGAGAGGGGATTGTAAACATTGGTTCAAAGGGTAGATGAGGAAAAAATCATATTTCTTTTTTGAAACTTTTGTAATATGTTGAAAAATGTACAAGTTGCTCAAACTATAAGATCACATACCTGTGGGATCTATAATTATGAGCTTAAATCATTGTTGCACTCACAAATAGTTTGATGCTTCAAATTTCATTTAAATTTTCTTTACCTTTATATTAATTCATTATGAAGAAGGGTTAATGGATGGTCATGTTAAAAGAAGGGCTCAACGAATCCTTCTTCCTCCCATGCAAAATAATCATTATTGCATCCCATCAAAGTTGGTGGTGGTATTAGATAGTTTTTCCATAGAACAAAAGACAAAACCTTGTTTAGATGCTAACCCTAAATCATAAAATAATGGTGAAATGAAGTTGGTATCTCATGAGGAACCCTGTAAAGGGTAGAAGGAATGTGTAGGGAAGGTGGCAAAAGAGAAAGGAAATATTTTAGAGGCATTAAATAGAAGGAAGAGGGAAAAACCTAAGTATGTCAAACTTAGAATGGAAAAGAATGTGTTGATCATGGGTAAAGATGTGGTAATTGAGCGAGTAATTATGTATCAAGCTACAAATCTGATATAAAATTCCATGGAATATTTATTTCAAAGAAATTTATGAGTATCTAGACAAATAGGATATGGAAGCAACAACTTGGTTATTCTTCGATTTATTATCTCCTAGCTTGTCAGTGGATAACTTTTGTTTCTCAATCTACTAAGAATGAGAAAATAATTCTAAGGTGAAAGTGGTATTGGGATAGCTTAATCCTATAATTCAATTATTGGGCCCCATTATTGTATCCTATGAGATAATAGGTGGATATTCAATTGCTATGAATCGATCTTCATCCATTGCCTCTAGAGTTATGGTCAAAAAAGGATCTTACCCTTATTAGTATTAAGCTTATGAGAATAATAGGAATTGGTGAAAAGATAAGGAATCTCAAAAAAAGTACCATGGCTAAGATATATGTGGAAATGAACCTAGGCAAAGGGATGCTAGACAAAATTGGCATTCAAATTGCAACATGGAAATATAGACGATCGATTATATAAAAATTCCCTTTAGATGCTTCATTTATCATCTCTATGGATATATTTGAAGAATCTATTCCAAGAAGGATATTCTAGATGAGGAGGGCATAGGAGAGGAGATTATGGACCAAAATGAGAAAGGTCATCAAAGGAAGGAGTCCACACCAGGTCCCATATTGCAAGGGGTCTCAACAAGGATTCCTAAAAGTAAGTCTTCAAAACTAGTTATAGAGGAATCTACTTCAGTTATTGTTGATAGAACTATGAGGGACATAGTTAGAGAATCAAAGTTCATTCTTATCCCTACAAATAGAAATAACATAGATATTTTCCAAGAGAAGAGGATGATGATTGGTCATTATGATAATCACAAGGATTTTAAACCCAGGGCTAAGGAATTAACCTTTGTAGATATTATTCAGAATACGGAAAACTCCTAGAAAAAAATAAGAAGACCAAATTAGTGCCTGAAGTTGGATGATATAGAGGTTCAAATTGGTCAGGATGGAGGGTCTATAGAGATTTCTTTGTAGGAAGGTCATCAACTATCCCCTAAAGGGATATACAATGAATCAATTGAATGAAAAGATAATGGTAGATATATGACAACCAACTCAATGGGTTTTGACATGGACACTATGGGGGAAGAATAAGGTACCACAAAAGAAAATTGTTGAGAGGATCGACAACATCAACACTACATACTCATCAAATGAGAGAATTATACTAGCTCGGTAGAAAATATCATCTCATAATAGCAAGGAAAAATGGTTTAGATGTGGACAAAATAGGAGTGGAAGGATTCCTTGGTCACAATCAAACTAGGCCCTAGTCAAGACTTTGAAGGAAATCATTCCTTAACTGGGCTAAGGTGCAAGAAAGAAGATAAATAAATGAAAGTAAACAAATGACTATCCAAGGGGCCTTTAGAGTGATAGAATCCCACTCTAAGGGTTTCAAATTATTATTATTTCCTACAAACTTAGGGGTTTGGGGATATGTTACACCCTACTCATTTCTAACCCTTTTAACTGGTGTTATACATTACGATTTATTTTGTCATATTTTTATCTCTAATGTATTTTTATAAAATGTGAAATCTGAATTGTTGTGGAACAACAAATATTATTCCCCCTCTCTAATCCCATTTTATATCCAAAATTTCTTCTATATAATGGGAATTTTCAATTACTTTGACAACTGAATATGATTTTCACATTCGTACAAGGGCCCTTATCTTATGGTTCAACCTATAGACAAATAAATATGATCGAAATTGATTAGTGTCCATTTATGAGACATAGTACTTTATCAACTCCGTGATTCTTATCTCATATTCCTCCACTATCAACCTCCTTGAACCAAGGCATGAGAGGCTCCTACTTGTTTCTCTTCATAGAATACAAGAAGGTACTTTCTTCAAAACCTCTCTTCAAATAATTCCCATGAAAGGATGTCTAGAGTTATATGCAACTATATTTCAAGGTTTCCCCACCAATTCAAGGCATTATCTCGAAGCTAGAAGATGGTTAGTTATGCCTTTGAGGTGGAGACATACTCTCTTTGTGAAAAGCACGTTATCATGCCCTCCAACCATGCCTTGGCATGTTCCTTTGCATGACCCCTAGAAAATTATGGCACATTATTTTTTGAAGTTCCTTAGTAATTTCCTCGATAGGAGGTCCTCGCTTTTAGTTCCTTGACCCTTTTGGGCTACCCTCCCTAAATGGTGGGGACTCCACTTCCACACCCACTATTGGGAATCCTTTTAGTGTCTCATTTAGAGCATCCAAAGAGCACAAGATGAGAGCTAGCTCAAGTGATGGTGGTGGTAGCATTGACATCGATGGACCTTGTGGCGACAGACCCTAGCCCCGATTTCCACGTGTCCTAACCATACCGATTCTTAGATTCTCTGATTCTATATCACAACCCAAGTGTCATTAGTAAGGTTTTAAGTCACATTGCTAAGTTCTATTTATATGCACACACACACACACACATGTATATGCAGGTATATGTTTCTTTTACATTTTCTTGTAACAAGCATATCACTTAAGGCAAGGTGGCTATAGGTAAAAGGGGGTCAAATAAGCATCTATAACTCGATTATATTATCTAAGTACCATATTGTCTCATTCACTTCATCTGTCACTCATGCATTGCATTACAACCCCTTACTGCATGTACCCACCATTTATCCTTGGACATGCATATATAAACAAATATAGTATATGTATTCATTGTAACACTCCCCCACCCCCTTTTTAAAATTATTATTATTATTATTTATTTTATCTATCTATTTATTATTATAATGATTTTATAAATAATTCTTTTTTATTAATAAAATAATAAGAAAACAAGAAAAATATTTTATATAACCATTATATAAAATATCATCCAAATTTTTTAACCCTTCTTCAAACTTATAAAAAAAAAGTTATATAACACCCTACTCTATTACAACCCCTTTAACATGTGTTATAAATTACTATTTATTCTATTAGATTTCTATCTGTACTATATTTCTCTTAAATGTAAAATGAAATGTGATTCTTCATAACATTAATTTAATGTACAATATTTCTCTTAAATGTAAAATGAAATGTAATTCTCCATAGCATTAGTTTAATGTACAAATATTTTTGTGTGATTTCCTATTGTAAAAATGCATTTTAAGCATAAGAATTTACACATTTTAAGACAGTTATAACATTTAGCAAATAAATCTTCAACAATTAACCTTTAAATAGAAGATTAAACTCAAGTATTTACCCATAATTTTATCTAAAGAAACTTATATTGATTTATTCAACATGTGATATCAAGATTCATGGAGTGATAAGGAGGAATACCTTTGAGTATGACTGATTTATTTCAATATTGTATCTCCTCAGTATATTTGACTACCCAACTAGATTTTTAACCACCTAGTTAGCTAGGAATATCCTATCTGGCTCCCTAACCTAGAAAACCTTGGGGTTTCCTATCCCTTTGTGCCCAAATATCCAAGAACTACAACTAACCCACCACTAGTATCTCAACTCAACAATTATACTCTCATCACTCCGATAGATTTCATAGTTATGAGTTTTGATAGTTTTATTGCTTCCAATGGTTTTCCTTTCTTCCAAAAACAATCCCCCTCTTCCCTAATAAATCCACTACCTTATCCCATTTCCATCGCCCTTCCCCAAGTCTCCTGAACCACCCTCATTAATGGCCATCAATTACTTCTAGATATTTGGGAAGAGTAAATTAAAATAAAATGTTAAATTAATTTAATAAAATAATTAAAAACAAAGATGCAAGTCCTCATTCTCATGCAATTTTACAAACAAAACTTAACTATTTTCCCTAAAATTCATGGCGACCACAACTTAATTAATACACTTAATACATCATGGCAACCAATGAATCATGTCAAGGAGGACATTTAATGCTACTAGATATTTACCTTTTCAATATAATTTTCCATAATTATTCAATCATTAATTAAGTATTTAATAACCCAATTTAATAACCATTATATCATGTAGTTTTACTAGCGTACATGTGCAACATATGTATGTGTAGCTAGCGTACACATAATTTGTGCATGTATTCATGATAAACATGCATTTCCTCTAATGCATAATTCTTGTAGGTTCACAACCAAGTATGCAATACAATAAATCAAGTTATGCATCATTCAATAATCTTTACTAACATAATTACAATAATTCACCATTCATTGATCATCACATCTAATGCAGAGTTCCTAAGTGCTCTCATCCAAGCATGCAAGATAGTAATCCCTTTAAACATAACATCTAAAACTATTACAAACTCAATCAAAATAATCCAATATGAAATGAACATTACACCAATATCATCATAAACGAATTAAGTAAGCAGTTAAAACTTAAAACACAAAAGGAAACCAAGTAAGAAATTAAGTTTTCATTTCTAATTCCCAATAACCTACTCCAAATCACCTTTCCTCCCCAACCTACTTCCATTTGCTAGACTATGTTGTAGAATCAACTGAATTGACCTGGCACCATATAGAACATGTAAGCAGAAGTGTCAACTATCTCGACTAAGCTTCCCTAGTAGGCAACTAGCAGTCCCCACTAGAGGTCTAAGGAAGTGTGGCTTAACATAGCCTTCCCATAACTCTGGGTTTTATAGGATAAACCATGGCCAATACCTCCACCCATCCTTATAGAACTAGGGTCAACACCCTATCATTGACAATATTGCGTTGTTGTTTTTGTTCTTAGATATTTTCCATCAAATAACTAGTTTGGGAAATTAGAATTCCTATAAAACCTACACTTTCCCAAATACCAAAGAAATATATTGAACCAATAATTAAACAACAAAATAATGCTTCATAGCATACCATTTCTCTTTCGATATCCACAACATCTACATCACTTTAGTATCACACTTATATGGATATCACTTAGCCCTTTCAACTTGTAGGTTAGTTTACCAAAACACAAGATCATGCATAACCATATAACTACATGTATTTGATTCACATGTTAATCATCAATGAACAATATAAAAAAAACTAGTTTATTTATCATGTGCATGGTACATATTGATTCATTACACCATACAATCTAGACTGGTATCCATGTACCGCAATATTTCATTTAAATCTTGCATGCTAGATGTAAATCACACAACATCCATCATTAATGACATGAACAATAACTATACATAAAATTTCTATATAAGTAGGTCCATATGTCCATATAATAAAGTTAAATCATTCTAATAAAGGTCCACATACATTAAGAAAAGAAATACAAAATAGGTCATGATGCAATTATGGTGCCTAAGTCAAAATGGATCATTACATACACCCACCCTTCAGGTAACTTTGTCCCAAATTTATGGTAAAAAAAGTGTGGGGTGATATCGACACATGATCTCTACGTCCTCCCAGGTAGTAGATCCTAGTTTATACTTGTACCACTGGACCTTAACCTGATCCACCATGCGGTGCTCAAGCTGTCAAACCCTACAATTCAATATGTCTAATGGTTTGACCAAATTGGTTCCCATGTCTTAAACCTAAAAATCCTCTGAATTAAGTTTATGATGTTTTCTAGCTACATAATGTCATAATACAAATACACAAAAATATATTGAGTTTTATGCAAGCGGGATGGAAATATAAGACAATAGGAAACATGTCCAATAATTTATTGAATTTCAAATGGACCCAAAATTAAGGTGACAACTTTGTTCCTTTTCCAAACCAAATGGTACTCTTATTAGGCATAACATGAATATACATGTGATCTCTTATTTTATAACTTCGGGTAGTCCTATGTGTATTGTCAGAACTCTTTCATCTATCATGTGCTTCCTTTAGCCATTAAATCATCTAAATCACTTCCTCCTCCATATCTTGAATCAATTCCATCCCTACTATCACTTGGTTCTCTAACCCATTCGAACTCAATGTTGTCCTACATGGCCTTCCACACAAATCTTGATAAGGAGGCATCCCAATTGAGAAATGGTAACTGTTATTGTAAGAAAACTCCACCAAATGCAAGCACATGTCCTAATGGGTTTGATTATCCATAACATACATCCTAATAATGTCTTCCATTACATAATTCACTCTTTCTATCTACCCATCTATTTCAAGATGATACATTGTTCTAAAGTTCAATTGAGTTGCCAATATTGAATGCAAACTTGTCTAAAACCTAGACATAAACCAAGATTCTATATCTAAGATGATATTCTTGGGAAACCCATGAAAATGGATAATTTCAATTATAAATGCTCACACTACATTAGTGATTTCATAAGTTTCTTTGACTGGAATGAAATGAGCACTTTGGTCAATTTATTGACTACAACCAAAATGACATTATGCCTTTACAATGTGAGAGGAAATCACGTAATGAAATCCATGGAAATGACTTCCCATTTGGACTTAGGAATGTCATGTGGTCATAAGATTCCTACAAAGTGGTGGTAATTGGCCTTTACTTGCTGACACTCAAGAAATTTGGCAACAAATGGACCACATTAGTATTCATTCATGCCTACAAGAAATGATTATACATGTATGCATACATCTTATTCACACCAGGATGTGCATAGTAAATTTCTCTATGGGATTCCTCAAAGATATTTCTTTGAATACCTCCTTCCTTGGGGATGTACATCCTCCCTTGAAATCAAATAAATAAATATTATTCAATGCCATACCATTCAAACTTATTCTCTAACTGCCTCCCATTCTGAAGTGCTAAAGTAATATTCAAATGCTAACTATCTCCAATAAGTTATCCTAACACTCGCTCCCTCAAATTGACATTTAAGGACACCAAGGAGAAGATATGCAGACTTCTACTCTAGGCATTGGACACCACATTATCCTTCCACTTGATGTATGAAATTCCAAAATCATATTAAATCATATATTCACTCCACTGCCTCTACTGGCATTTAGATATCTTTGTGTGAAGAAATGCTTTAAGATTTCACAACCGGTTTTGAGCACAAAGCTTCACCCAACAAGATAATGCCTCTAAATTATTAGAGCTAGCATCATGGTAACTACCAAATCTAAATCATGTATGGAAAAAATATCCTCATGATGCTTCAACTTTTGAGATGCATATGTTATCACTCCCCCATCTTGCATTAAAAAAACACCCAACCTTTACTTCGAAGAAATTGTACAAACAATGAATACTTTTTCCATATCAAGCACTAGTAGGATTGACACACCTGATACTATTCTATTGAGCTCTATGAATGCAACTTCACATTCCTCAATCCACCCATACTTGATTCCCTTGCATTGCAAGGTAGTGATGGGATTTCCAATCTTTGATAACCCTTTGTAAAACCTTCGATAGTATCTAGATATCCCATGATACTTCACGCCTCATGAGTATTTTTCGATACTAATCAATCCATCATGGACTTCACCTTTTTTGGGTCCACGAAAATTCCTTTTCCTAAAATAATGTGACCAAGATAGTGAATCTATTTCTAAAAGAAATAACATTTAGAAAACTCACGATACAATTTGTGTTCTCATAAGCATGAAAATACTAATAACAAGTGATCCTCATGTTCCCTTTAATTTTTGGAATATATGAGAATATAATCTAGAAATACATGCACAAAGTGGTCTAAGTACTTCCATAATACACTATTCATGAGATCTGTGAATACATTTGGTGCATTGGTAAAATCTAATGGCACCATTATGAACTCATAGTGCCCAAACCAAGTCCAGAAGGAGGTATTCAAGATGTCACTTTCCTTAATCCTTAACTAGTGATAACCTAATCGCGAATCATTTTTTGAGAAAATCATTGCTCCTTTCATCTGATCAAAAAGTTCATTTATTTGAGGTATCAAATACTTATTCTTCAATGTGGATATTTTCAAATATCTGTAATCTATTCAAAATCGTAAGGAACCATCCTTCTTCTTGACAAATATTACTCGTGAACCCCATAGAAAAACATTGTGCCTAATAATATCTAATTCCAACAATTCCTTCAATTGTATCTACAACTCACAAAGTTCTGGAGCTGTCATCCTGTAAGGTTTCTTGGAAACTGGCTCCACGTCAGGTTTTATCTTGATAGTGAAATCAAGTCCCCTTTTGGGAGGTAAACCTATCAACTCTTTGGGAAACACATCTTTGAATTTCAATAAAAATGGGCATTGATCTACATTTTTGAGTACCAAATATCTACAAATATAATCACATGCAATATACAAATAATAATATAGAAAATATTGGTCCTTATTATATAGAAAACCATTAAGGTAGGGAAACACCTTACAATTGATCCTTTTAAGGAAGTGATAAACTAATGATCACTTAACTCTTCGAGGGGGAAACCTCCTAATGAGATACACTCCAAATACAATACTCATAAACCATGCCCATTACAATTTTCATGCCTCCTTATATTATACTAACTACCTCCCAAGAACACTCTAGAGGAGGAACCTTCATGTAAGCCCTCTTAAATTTGGTATGTTCACATTAGACCTTATTTACTAAATGTGGCCTCCATACATAAAAATACATCTCTACTATTAATCCCCTTAGGTACCTCCCTAGGTACCCCATATTATCCCCCTAGCTACACTACATTCCATCCCCCTTAGGAAAGCATTGTCCTCAATGCTTGTTGTGAGGAAGTACAATCATATACCAGGGTCCTATGGATAAGTATGGACTATAATGTTGAAGTAGGATAGAGAACTAGGATCCCATGTAGAAGTGTTATCCACCATGTTGAAGTATTACAAACTCCAATGTAAACATGGGTCCCATGCCTAAGTGCTCATGTGAACGCCCTTCTGAAGAAATCAGAACTCAATATCCAACTAAAAATGGGGCTCCAAAGATCTATATTGGTCATGTGGATCCAAATATGTAGATCCATCCAAAAAATCATCCACTAGTACTAGATAATAATATAACTAAAAAATAGTATTCAGAGAAGGCTCTTGAGTGCTCTACATAAGGTGTAGTAAATTCACCAAATAGAATATGAAAGTGGTTGTCATCACATAAATGACAACTATCCATATAATAATCATCAAAAACAGCCTTGAAATCATACTAAGAATATTCTTCTTGTTTATATTCTTGATTGATGTAAGGGTATATGATCCCCATAATATATCTCCCTGCTCTTTAGTTTTGGTCTCTTGCATATTTCAAGCATAATCTATTAGGCCCTTAAGGGGTTTGATAGCTTGAATAACGACATTTAGAGCCATGCAAAATTGTTCAAATATTGTAGCACATGACATATCCATTGGAAGCACCATGTATACTATACCAAGATAAATCTCTAAAAATCCTCTATCCAATGGCACTGATTTGGAAACAATGTAAGTACCCTGTCAAAAGTTATAAGCTCTACAGTCTCACGACCATGACAAAAAACCTTGAAAAAATGTTTATTTTAAATCAGAAATATCTTCACTTCTAGAGCTCCAATTCAAACGAATGTTTTTTAGAAATGGGGTAATTTTGTGAGAGGAAATTATATCTACAATTGGTATGAACAAATTCTACACCAAATTCTACAAAAACTCGCAAATCGTGCAGTTTTCCAGGAAAAACCTTGAAAAATGGTTATCACACACAAAATATATGAGAACCAAATAGAAATGCTCCACTATTTATTATTACCAAAACCCTTAAGGTATGAAAACACCATACAATCAATATTTTTAAGGAAGGGATCCACTCCTGATCACTTGTCTCTTCAAGGGGGAAATATCCTAATGATTTAAGCTCTAAATATAATACTTCTTCAATCATGGTCAATACATTGCTTACACCTCTATATATAATACTACCTACCTAAGAACATTCTAGAGAAGGACCCTTCTAGTAGGTGGAACCTTCTAGTAAGCCTAATCACATTTATTGTGTTCACACTAGGGATTATTTATTAAAAGTGGCATCCATACATAATAAACCATATTAACCTTGATTATTATTCCCCTTGGGTACCTCCCTAGGTACCCCATATTATCCCCCTAGCTACACTACATTACACCCCCCTTAGGAAAGTGTTGTCCTCAACCCTTGTTTTGAGGAAGTACAACCATATACCAAGGTCCCATGGATAAGTGTGGAACACAATGCTAAAGTAGGTTGGAGAACTAGGGTCCCATGTACAAGTGCTAGCCACCATGTTGAAGTAGTTCTAGCTCCACCCTAAACCTAGGTCCCATGACAAAATGCTCATGTGGACTCCCCATTGAAGACACCTAGACTCAATAACCAAATGAAAATGGTGCTCCAAATGTCTACAGTGGTCATGTGGATCTAAATATCTAGGTCCATCCATATCCAAAAATCATCCACAAACACACTAGTACTGGAAAATAAGAAAACTGAAAAATAGTATTCATCAAAGGAACTTGACTTCTCTCCATAATGTTCTCTACATAAGGTGGAGTAGAGTCATCAATAGAAGATGAAAGTAGTTTTCATCTCAGAAATGACAACTATCCATATACCAATCATCACAATCGGCCTTGAAATTCTTGATTATATTCTTATTTGGTGTAATAGTATTGTAGATTTTAACCTTGTACAATATTTACTGCAAACAAATTTTCAGTAAAAGAACATAAAAGATACAATGGAAAATATAAACATTACACAAAGATTTTTCCCTTGGAAACCCAAACCGAGAAAACCAGCATATTATATATTCATGCATGGTATTACATTGTTTACAATAAAATATACATGTAGGAGCCAACGACATCCAAAACCCTAACCCAATGACCTAGATTAGTCAACAACCCTAATTCCTTAACCGGAAATAGAAAAACATCGGCAAAGAAACCATGTGCTGAAAAACCACCTAAATATGTGACACGTTAAGGCATAAAAAAATTTCTCGGGGGCGCTGCCCCTGCACCCTCCCGTGTGCCTGGTGCAATGTAGACACTACTACTCATGAAAAGAATATAAAACATACCTAACATTCTCCCACTTGTTTTTTTCTTTGCATACAGGGGGTTATAGGGTTACATAGTCAATAATCCAGAGCAGCGATGCCCATGGATCCTCTACACCAAGAGAACTTCTCAGTGCTCACAAATTTTTTTAATGAATCTGCAACATTCTTCAAAGTGTCCACCTTCATCAAAAATACTTTCTTTTCTTCAATCATGTCTCTCACAAAGTGATATTGAATATCAATATGCTTTGTCTTTGAATGATAAGCCAGGTTATTCACCAAAAAAATTGCACTCTGACTATCACAATCTATCCATACAACTTACTGTACCAACCCAATACCTGAACACAATCTTTGTAACCATACTTCTTCCTTACTTGCATGAGTGGCTGCCATGTATTCAACTTCTATAGTTGAAAGTGCCACTACAACTTGTCTTTTTCTCATCCAACTTATTGATCCTCCAAACAGGTTAAACACATACCCACTTGTAGATCTCCTACGATCTAGATCTCCAGCCCAGTATGCATCTACAAAGCCATGTATATCCACCACTCTGCCCAATCCCAGTATTCCTTGGTAGCACAATCCATAGCTAGCAGTGCCACACAAATACCTAAAAACCCTTTTTATTGTTGTCCAATGCTCATTCCCTATTTTTGACATATACGTGCTCAAAACTCCCACTGGATGTGCAATTTACGGTCTAATACAAACCATTGCATACATCAAACTTCCAACTGCACTTGCATATGGAACACAAGACATTCCCTCCTCCTCTTCCTGTGTCTTCATACACTGATATGCTGATAACTTTACACCAACAGGAATAGGAACCTTGACCGGTTTACATTCCTGCATATTAAATATATGCAATACTACCTCGACATATTTTCTATGATTTAACCAGAGTTTCCTCTTTTTCCAATCTTTTTTAATTTCCATGACCAAAATGAAATTGAAGCACAAATATCCTTCATGTCAAATTTAGAGGACAACTAAGTTTTCACATCCTGGATAATCTCCTTTTTGTTTCCTATCAGCAGCATGTCATCCACATACAAGACCAAATAAATCAAATGATCACCAATTAATTTAAAATACACACAGTGATCCTCTTTACTTCTTGTGAAGCCAAGTCTTGGCATATAAGTATCAAAATTTTGATACCACATCCTTGGTGATTGTTTTAAACAATACATGGACTTTTTCAGTACTAACTCCTTCTCTCCCTTCAAAACATAACCTTATGGTTTCTTCATATAGATTTCTTCTTCCAGATCCCCATGTAGGAATGATGTCTTCACATCCATCTTTTCTACTTCAAAATCAAATGTAGCAACAACAGATAATATAAAACTTATAGAGGTTAACTTGGCAGTAGGAGAAAAAATCTCACCAAAGTCAATTCCCTCAACCTAGGAATAACCCTTTGCTACTAACTGAGCTTTGTATTTCTCCACTTTTCCTTCTGCATTCAACTTCTTTTTAAATACCCATTTGATGCTAATGGGATTTCTTCCACTTGGAAACTCCACTAGATCCCAACTTCCAAGCCTCATTCTTATCCAAAGATGTCATTTCTTCGTCCATGGCCCTTTTCCAGAGATTTCCATCCTTTGAATCCACTACCTCCCTGACAGTTCTAAGATCATCATCAGTAATAGACAAATCAAAATTTGAATGGAAATCAGATGGAGTATACCTTTCCGGTAGCCTTCTTTCTCGAACCGATCTCCTCAATACTCGAGCATGAGTATCTTCTTCTTTTGATTCATGTTCTTCTGTAGAGTCTGATTCATCATCCTTTAAATAAAACTCTATTTTCTCTGGTTCTTCCTTACTTGGTAGGACTTCTTGTTTAATATCATCCTTCATTTCTCTAAATACCACATCTCGACTATACACTACCTTCTTAGTTTTTGGGTTTCAAAGCTTATAACCTTTGAGACCATATTTATATTCAATAAAGATACACTTTTCAGCCTTCGTATCTAGCTTACTCTTGTTTTACTTTGGAACATGAACATATGCATCACAACCAAATACCTTGAGATGTGTGAGAAAAGGTTTCTTACCAGTCCATACCTCTTGTGGAGTCTTGTCATCCAGTGCTGATGAGGGTGATCTATTGACCAGGTAACATGCAATACCCACTGCCTTTGCCCTGAATTTTTCCCCTAACCCGACACCACTGAGCATGCACCTTGCTTTTTCCATGAGCGTCATGTTCATCCTTTCTGCAACTCCATTCTGCTGAGGTGTATATGGAGTAGTCTTCTGCCTTGTTATATGCCACTTCTTACATAATTCTTCAAATTCATTCCCGCAAAACTCTCCGCCATTATATGTCCTCAATGCCTTAATTCTTTTCCTTGTTTGATTCTCAACAAGAGCCTTAAACTCTTTAAAACTGTCAAAGACTTTGGATTTATTCCTAAGGAAAAATATCCAAGTATTCCTTGAGAAGTCATCTATAAATGAGACATAGTACACGTATTTTCCCAATGATGGGACCGACACAGGTCCAAAAACATCACTGTGAACTAGCTGTAAAATTCCTTCTGCCCTCGTTGCACCAAAGGGTAATCTTACATGATTCTTCTTCCCATATAGACAATGTTCACAGAAATCAAAATCTAGAGAGCAGTTAGACATACCTTCAACCATACCTTTACCATGTAGTAGTCGAAGACCCTTTTCTCCTATATGCCCCAGTCTTTGATGCCACAACATAACCTTTTCTCCAGAGACTATAGGAGTTCTTTCTTTTTCAAATCCAATATCAGGAACAATGGAACTATTACACCCATCACTAATAGTGCTTCCTTTCAGCTTATACAGAGTTCCAAACCGAACTCCCTTCACAACACCATTGCTCCTCGAACCATCCTGTAGGTTTCCTTTTCAAATATTGTTTTTACCCCTGGATCGTTCATTTTGCTTACACAAATCAAATTTCTAGCCAAACCTCAGATGTGAAGAACACTAGGAAGTGTTGTAATACTTCCATATATGATCCTCAACTTGACTTTACCTCATCCAATGATTTTTGTTGTCGAATAATCACCTAAGAAAACATTACCCCCATCATACCTTTCATATTCGCAAAACCACTCCTTATGGGGAGTCATATGAAAGGATGCACCAAAGTTAACCAACCATGCCTCATGATCTGCATGTGTGCTTGAAGAATCCAAGTACACATCCCCTCCTTCTTCCTTGGAGTTCTTTTCTTCTGTAGAAGGAGATTCTTTAGATCCCTTCTTTTTCTTAACTTTGGATCTACACTGCTTCTTATAGTGCCCTTCTTCTCCACATCTCCAACATACCTTTACAAACTTTCTGGGAGATTTATATCTACCCTTAGACTTAGATCTCCCACTTGAGAACTTAGATCTATTTATTTCCTAGGAACGTCCTCTTGCAAATAATGTGTCTATGCTCTGTCCTTCCATATTCTTTTGTCTCATATCCTTTGACAACAAGGATGAGACCACTTCATCAAACTTCAAGGAAGTTTTATTACTACCTATGGCCACAACCAAACTATCCCACGATTCTGGTAAAGAACACAGTAAACTGATACATTTATCTTCATCTGAAATTTTAATCTCAATAGATACTAACTGGCTTACCACAGTATTGAAGGAGTTCAAATGCTATGCCACTGAGTCTCCATCTCTCATCCTCAGGTTATACAACTTCTTTCTTAGGAACAATTTATTTACTAGGGGCTTAGACTGATACAACTTCCCCAACTTATCCCATAAATCCTCGGTTTTAGCTTCCTTTGACACATTCAGTAATACTGAATCTGAGAGACACAGTCAGATTGTGCTCTTTGCCTTCCGATCCAACTTTTTCCAGTCATCTGTCGAAGTTCTTGTAGGTACAATACATGGATCTACCACGATCCACTCATCTCTATCCACCAACAAATATCCCATCTTGAGCTTCCACAACTCAAAAATTTTCCCATTAAACTTCTCGATCTCCATCTTCGAATTGCTTGCCATTTATTTTCATCTGAAAAATCAATACCACATATATCCCACTGTAACAAGGCTTATCACAGTCCCAAGCCAAACCCTTGACCACAAAGGCATCCCCCTGAAGCCAACAAAGCTCTAATACCAAATGTAGATTTTAACCTTGTACAATATTTACTGCAAATAGATTTTCAGTAAAAGAACAGAAAAGATGCAATGGAAAATACAAATATTACACAGAGATTTTTCCCCTAGAAACCCAAACTGGGAAAACCAACATATTTTATATTCATTCACGGTATTACATTATTTACAATACAATATACATATAGGAGCCAGCGACATCCAAAACCCTAAGCCAATGACCTGGATTAGTCAACAACCCTAACTCCTTAACCGGAAATAGAAAACCATCGGCAAAGAAACGATGTGCAGAAAAACCACCTAAATATGCAACATGTTTCCTGAGACATAATTTTTTTCTCAGGGGCGCTCCCCCCAAACCCCTGCATGGGGGGATTTCACCCCCTCAAACCCCCCTACGTGCTCGGCGCAACATAGACACTAATACTCGTGCAAAGAATATAAAACATACCCAACAAGTATATGGTCCTCTAATATTGTGCTCTATGATCTCTTTAATATTTCAAATATTGTCTTTTATGCCCCTAAGGGTTTCAATAAACTTTGTGTAGGCCCATCAAGATTTTTGTAGCACATGAAATATCCACAAGAAGCACCATTTATAATATAAAAAAATAAAGTTCTGAAAATCCTCTATCCAATGGCCCTAATCTGGCAACAATTTGATAACCTTGTCAAAAGTTATGAGCTCTGCAGTCTCGCAGACGTCACGAAAAATTCTGAAAATTGTTGAGTTTAAATCAACGATATCTTCACTTCTGGATCTCCGATTTGGACGATTTATTTTTTTAAATTGGTCAATTTTGTGAGAGGAACTCATATATACAATTGTTTAGGGAAAATTATTCACCATGTTTTACAAATATGGACAAAATCACACGGTTTTCATCGAAAAAACTCTAAAAATTGTTGATTTTAAATCAATGATATCTTGACCTCTCGAATTCCAATCCGAATGATTTTTTTTTTGAAATTGGTTGTTTTTTAGAGATGAATTCAGATACACAACCAATTTATTTAAATTATCTCCAAAAATATACAAGGGTTTATCTAAGTTTCTCGACCCTCTTTTCTCTTCTTTTGAAAACCTATAAAACGAGAAAAGATTGACCCTTTTCTTTGCAAAGAAAGTGCTCTGATAAAACAAATTATGTACCAAAGATATGAATATGGAATCACATACAAAATATATGAGAACTAGATAGAAATTCTCCATTTTTTATTATTACCAAAAGCATTAAGGTAGGGCAACACCGTATAATTGATACTTTTAAGGAAAGGATCAACTCCTGATCACTTGCCTCTTCGAGAGGGAAACCTCCTAATGAGATACTCTCCAAAAGAAATACTTCTTAAATGATGCTCAATACATTACTTACACCTATATATATATATATATATATAATACTACTTACCAACTAAGATCATTCTAGAGAATGAACCTTCTAGTAATCCTTCACATTGGGCCTTATTTACTAAAAGTGGCCTCCATAAATAAAAATACATATTAAACTCCATTATTATTCCCCTTGGGTACCTCCATAGGTACCCCATATTACATCCCTAGCTACACTACATTCCACCCCCCTTAGGAAAGTGTTATCCTCAATGCTTGTTATGAGGAAGTACAACCATATACCAAGTTCCCATGGATAAGTGTGGACCATAATTCAAAAGTAGGTTGGAGAAACATGGTCTCATTTACAAGTGTTAGCCACCATATTGAAGTAGTTTGAGCTCCACGGAAAACCTTAATCCCATATCCAAGTGCTCATGTGGACTCCACGCTAAAGATACATGGACTCAATATCCATCTGAAAATGGTGCTCCAAATGTTTACACTGGTCATGTGGATCCAAATATCTAGATCCATCCATATCCAAAAAATCATCCACATAACACACTAGTACTTTAGAATAAGAAAACTAAAAAATAGTATTCAAAGAAGGCTCTTGACTACTCTCTATAATGTGCTCTACATAAGGTGGAGTAGAGTCATCAAATATAATATGAAAGTAGTTGTCATCCCATAAATGACAACTATCCATATACCAACCATCACAATCGGCCTCAAAATCATACCATGCATAATGTTATTGATTATATTTTTCTGTGATGTAAGAGTAAATGGTCATCATAATATTCCTCTCTATGATCTCTTGAATATTTAGAACATTGTCTTTGATGTCTTGCATATTTTGAATATTGTCTTTTATGCCTTTGTGGGTTTCAATAGCTTTGTGTAGGCCCATGAGGATTTTTGTAGTGCATGAAATATCCATACAAAGCATCACATATAATATACCAAAATAAACTTATGAAAATCCTCTATCCAATGGCCCTAATCTAGTCTCAATCTAAGCACCCTATCAAAAGTTATGAGATCTTTTGTCTCACAACCATCACGAAAAACCATGAAAATTGTTGATTTTAAATTAGTGATATATTCACTTCTAGAGCTACGCTTCAAATGATTTTTTTAACTTGGTTGATTTTGCGAGAGGAATTCAGGTCAACAATTGGTTAGGGAAAATTATGCACCAATTGCTACATAAATTGGCAAAATCACACAGTTGTCCTTAGAAAAACCCTGAAAAAATTGTTGATTTTAAATCAACAATATATTGACCTGCCGAAATCTAATTCATATGAATTTGTTTTTTAAATTGATTGTTTTTCCAAAAGTAATTCAAATATACAACCATTTTTTTTAAATTCTCTCCAGATATATATAGGAATTTATCTTAGTGTTGTGGCCCTCTTTTTTCTTCTTCTTTTGAAAACCTGCAAAATAGAAAAAAAATGTCCCTTTTCTTTGCCAAAGAAAGTGCTATGATACCAAATGTTATATACCAAATATATAAATATGGAACCTCACAAAAAATATATGAGAACCATATATAAATCCTCCATTGTTTATTATTACCAAAATCCTTAAGGTAGGTAAACACCATACAATCGATCCTTTTAAGGAAGGGATCGACTCCTGATCACTTGCCTATTCGAGGGGGCATCCTCCTACTGAGCTAGGATCCAAACACAATAATTATTTAGTCATTATCTATAAATTTATTACACCTATATATATAATAATACCTACCACATAAGAACATTCTAGATTAGAAGGAACCTTATAGTAAGCCTTCTCACCTTTATTGTGTTCACATTAATCCTTATTTACTAAAAGTGGCCTCCATAAATAACAATACATATTAACTTCTATTACTATTCATGTTGGGTATTGTTATCACACAAATTGTAGGTTGGGTAAAGCCCAACCCAATCCACAAGATGGCGAGAACTACGAGAGAGTCTACCCACTATAACCTTAGATAAACCCTCCCCTCGCTTTAGTGAATGAGAAATCCTACACAAAGGGGGAATCCCAGGTGACCCTGGGGGGAAATGAGATGGAAAGTGGAGTGATGGAAAGTTATTCCCATATAGGTCAAGATATGAAGTGGAATATGGCTTGGAAACAAGTCTCAATGATGGTCAATGGTTGTCAAACGCTTGAGTAACTGCAGAAGATAATTATACCTAACTGAGACAAGAGAAACACAAGTATGCAAGAACAATATTCCAATGGAAAATAAAATGAAGCTTTATTTCCTATATAGAATAAGTAAACAATGGTGTAAATCAACAAGTAAATGATAATAGAAGCTGCTAGATACGTCACTGAAAGTCAAGTAAATATGCAAGAGCTTAAGTTAGCAATGACTAGTATAACTCAAGTAAGATAAAGCTAGACTTAGTGGAAAAGTAAGGATGCTTAAGAAAAGTTGTTGAAGAGATATGATCATAGCCTTATGGCTGTAGCAAAAGGTTTCTATAGCAGAAGAATTCAACCACCCAAAATATGCACTAGGGTTAGTAGGTTATTATGGCATCTTTATTAACAACTTTTTACGGTTGAAAAGTGAGTAAGAGAAAGAAGTTTAGATGAGTTTTTTGCAACCCTAATGTCTGTAGAATAAAGTTTATAACAAAAATAATATATCATTTACCAATAAAAAATTCCTTGTGGCTCAAGCAAGCTATTAAGGCAAATAATTGATTCCACTTTAAACAATTTGAATATCTCACAAAATTACGTATTTCAATGCAGTAATTTATTTCTCCAATGCAATTTTCAAATTAGTGATTTATATCTATTGGGTAAATGAGTCTTGTATGTAAGATTTAGATCCACAATATCACTAGGGGTGTAGTCTCTTATATTCCCTAGAGCATGCAAAACTAACCAAGGGAAGGCTAGGAGGGTGTAAGCCCTTTTACTCCTCCTAGTGAGATGTGAAGTATGATTTATGCACATGCTTTAGCAACACTCATACAACCCATAATTGGAAGGATCGATATAATGTGTATCACAACTCTATGCAGTAGGAGATTGGAACTAATGGGATAAGTCTTACATCTCCTATGCCCATTTGTGCTTCTATTTTATGGCACAAAAATCCGACTTCTCAACTAGTTAATAACATGAACCTTGGTGGAGGGTGTATGCTATTATAATCCTCCAAGGGTTTGAGACAAGTTATCAATGAAACTAGAAGAAAACACCAACAAAATGTAGAAATTTCCTTACCAATTCCAAAATAGCAATATTAAACCCTATTTACCAAAAAATATCCATCCATAAGTAAGAGAAAAAGCCTATGAGAGCTATGTACCACCTTCACTCCACAATATACCAAGATAAAACACCATAAAATAGTTGCACAAGAGAGAGATGATCCAAATTTCCCAAGTAGGGTGAAAATTTCAGCCAAGCAGTCTTTCTCACATGAGAGAGCTATGTTCAAATGAAATGAAAATTATCCTTATTTATACAAAACTCCTAAAAAGTGTTTGTCCACATAAATTAGGGTAAACCAAAAAATAAGGGAGTCATTCCCCCTTATTTTTCCCTTTTACAAAATAAATTCAAATTAAATTTTAAAAATGCACACAAGAAACCCCAAGACATGACGTCAACCCCTTCTAGGGTGACATCAAGGTCACTTTAGCAAGTCATTAAGCAAAGGGAGGGGGTCTATGGGCCTCCTAAGGCTCCTTATTCATGCACTAGGATCATCTCTGTGATGAAAAATTTCTTCCTCCTCCAAAAATGCCAAGTGTCCATCAAAACAACACCATCACCACCGAAACCCTATCCCTAGGGTGACATCAAGCCCTCCAAAGTGACGTTTTATCCTCCAAATGAAAATCATTGGGCTTGCAAGGGCTAGGCGAGATCCTCCAAGGTCTCTTCCTTTTCCTCCAAAGACAATGTTTCTCCTCTATACTACCCCAAGGTCTGGGCTATGGCATCCAACCGGTGGCTTTCCTACCCCAATGAAGGCCCAAGTTGGGCTTGTTCCTCCAAAATGTCCATAAATAAGGTTCCTACAAAGACAGACAAGTACACCCTCCAAGGATCTCAAGTCAAAGAATCATGCCAATTAAAATCACATTTAATATAAGAGGCATCTAATAATGTACATCAAAAACTACCTCATCAAGTTAAACAAGTGCTCAAATACCCTATGCAATTTGCCAAGTTTAGGTATGGGAGGGTTGACAAAGTAAACTATTGGGTGAATCAATCCTTAATTCAAGGAGTGTTTCCTAGGTGGAAACCTCTCTAAGACATGTGGATAATATGAAGTGGATGAGTGTAATACTTTTTGGCATGGGGTTAATGACATACAAGGGTTTGTATTGTCTCATTTATGGGTTCGTTTGTAGAGGGTGTGTTGCACCTTTGCTTTCAATGCATCCTTTTTCCAAGCCCATTTATTGCCATTTGTTTTTTTAAGATGTTTCCAGGTTGAATACAAAGTGGGAATTCTACCTAAGCATGAAAAACATTTCCCACCTTGAATCTACCCCGGTCACATTATGCTTCCCCAATTTGAAGACAATGTGTGGTATTTCTACCTAAGCATGAAAAACATTTCCCACACATGCTCTACCTTGGTTGGCATTTTATATTGTTATCTTTCACAGGTCCCATTAGTTTTTTATGAGAGACATTTCATTGTCCTTGGTATCCTTGGGAAAGCATCTAGAAGGTTTATGATTGTATTTTATCTTTTTCTAGCTACAAACCTCTGGGCCTTCAACCCTTTCTTCCCATGAAATGAGGCACAATCCCTTCTTGGGTTAGTACACCCAAAAATCCCAAAAGATAAGGAGACAAAAACAAGGGTGAAGTGTGAAAATGGTAAATATTATCAATAATGGCATGATGAATCATTAAGGATACCTCCCAATAGAAAACCCATACCTAAGGGTGACCACTTACTAGGGTGCAATGTCAACCACCAAGGTGAAACAGGGAAAAGAGCATAATTTCCAAGCAAACATTCTATAATCAAAAGAAACTTTAAATGCAACATACTCAAATGCCTCAAATATTAAAGTGACATTTACCACAATACCTGACTTTTACCTTGTGGAGCAAGACCCATCATCTTCTGGAAGCAAGCTGATGTAGTTGATTCCATCATCATGAATCCAAGATGTGTGGTGGTGAAACGGGTCTCTGTCTGTGCATGTGGACGTTGTCAGTGGTTTATCTCATGGTACTCCATGTCTGCAACCTGAGGGCCTCGAGACATCATCTCCTTAGTTATCCCTAGAAATTGGGGATAACAAGTACCTCCATAGGTACCCCATATTATCCCCCTAGATACACTACATACAAAGGCCCCCCTTCCATCACTTATCATCTCTACTACGTACAATAAACATCCTTGTCTCATGCAATGTTTAACTTTTATTTTAAAAATGAAACATAGAGACACCTTCCTCTTAATACCATGGATAAAAATCGACCTTCCCTCATTATATAAACAAATCACTCTTTTATTGAAACAATCTAAGAAATCTCGATGAGTTCTAGCTAGTCCATACCAATAATTTAATCATACATCCCCAAGGAAATGACACACACTTTAATATCAGGTTGCACACACGACTAAATCTAAAAAACACTTCTCAACACTAGGTCCTACCACTTGTTTTACCCTAGAATCCATATCGATCAATTTAAAATTGTTGTGCTCATGGGATGATAACCCACATTTTTCTAATGCATGTGGTGAAATGAAACTATCTAATGCACCGAGATAAAACAATATTTTAATTTTGACATTGTTTATTTTACTTGATGACTCCACCATGATGGATTGATGTTTGGGCCGACGATTATTAGTCATTGCATAGATTTGGTGGTTACTTTCTACCATATGTTATCTTGTGACTCCTATACAATCTTAAAGTCCTAGTACACCACTGATCCAAGTGGATATTGGTGGCCACCCACCTATTCCAACTGGCTCCTCTTGTCTGTTTTTAGTTCATCACGTTATTCTATACTTCTTTGTAATTGTGGTTTCTACACTTTTGCAGCTGTTTGAAGCCCTACACATCTTCCAGGTGGATACTGGTGGCCTCTCACCTAATCCAATTGGATTAATTGATATGTTTTCATGTCAGCACATCTTGTTGTACTTACAAGGCCATTTTGGATCCCTAAACAGTGTTTTTTTTTTGGCTCGCCTTAGTCAAACTATAGATAGAGTAAAAGTTTGACATAGTAATTTGTAGCTCTCTGAAATACCTTTCCAATGGGCTATCACACACCTAAAATGGAGGTCGTATGTAAAATTTACGACACTGGGAAGTTGAGGTACCAACTTACCCATAAGGGGCCACATGACTTTTGGCGTTTCACCTCCTAGGGTTAGGTTTTTGGATGTCTAGGGTTTAGTAACTCATGAGTAATATCAAAAAGGCCTCTAGAACCTCATTTTAATCATTATGCTTGGATGGATGCATTTAGTAGCCACATCTCTTCTCAGAGATAGCTACCACCATTCGAGCAAGTGTTTCAGTTCTGTTGTTTTTGTTGATTCATGTTGTCGTTGATGCCAATGGTTTAATTATTTGGGAGATTGTTGGATCATATGTCATTAATGTAAATGTTTTGATTGATTGATGTCAAGTAATTGATTGATTGATGATTGTCCTTAATGAGAATGATATATGTCAAAGTGGAGACCAATTGATAAAGATGGATCATTGATATGATGCATAGATGAAGATGGATCAATGAGTTGTCATTGATACATGATGCATAGTTAATATATATGATGCAGTGGTGATTCAAAGATGATTCATTATTGTCTTATCATGGTTGATAAGGTGCACAAATGGATGAACTCGAAAGCAGTCCCCTTATGGTGAAATCCCTCACGGGAAGACGGTTTACGGATTGAGTTATCCTAGAAGAACGGTTGGAGGACCCGTGCTTGCATGTGGATTAATGAGATGAATATCAATGAAGTTGTTGGTGAAACTATTCTAAATGGATAGTGCTTGACATGCCATTTCCGGTGGTATGTGGAATGTCACATAACTCCTCGTGGTTTGAGAGTTATGGCTCTACAAAGTTGAAGGACCCCCATATGATGGCTTGAAGCCCCAAAAGGTCAAAGAAGTCAAAGTACTTGAAAAGAAGAAATCATTATTTAAATGATAAAGTAAAGTGACAAAATCAAGAAAGATTATTTAAATGATAAAATGAAGTGACAAAATCAAGAAGGAATATTTAAATGATAAAGTATTGGAGAACTTTCTATTCATGGAAAGTGGTTAACCCTAAAATAAGGAAAATAGGTTAAGTGACCTAGAAATGGGTTAAGTAACCTAAAAATGGGTTAAGTGACCTAGAAGATGAAAGTATAAATAAGAAACTAGGATCTCTTGTAAAATGTACATTTGGTGAAAATCCTTTTTGTGGATCAATGGAGAGCTTCTTGTGAATAACTTTTTGGAGTATTGATGGAGAGCTTCTTGTGAGAGCATCTTATTGATGTGGATCTCTTGAGCATCATTGAAGATCTATTCTGAGGAAGAGAGCGAGAGGAGGATCTCATGGACGCATCAAATTTTCGGCAATGTCGGAGATATTGACGGTAAAATTCTTGGATTCATAGAAAACCCTATTTTCTGATGCCCACACAGGCTGTATGTGTATAGGGTGCATGTACACGTGGGCTGGTTGTGTATAGGGTGAGTGTACATGCGGGATGACTGTGTACATGGAGTGTGGAGTGGATAAAATCATGGAGATTTTTGTTTGAGTTGGTGCCAAGCTCTTGGATGATGAAGCAGGTTCCAGATCTTCATTCTATGGCCTCAGATATATCACTGAGACACTGGTATGGTTACATTATTGTCTTGATGGATACTATTGTTTGATGTGTTGTGAATGCTTAGGGAATTCTTGGTATGGATTCTATGATGTGGTTCAATTTGGTTGATTTGGTTGATGGAGTGAGCAGTACTCTTATGATTCAGTAGTGACATGATTGCTATGGTATACTAGTTGTTTATACATGATTGAGATAGCATTCATATTGATTTTTTGTGGAGCATGAGCAAGCTATTGGAGAACTTGGATGTGTTGTGACTGGTTGTGGGTCAGTTTGGATAGTGGAAGACAGAAGAGAAAGTGATTGCAAGCTGTAGAGGATCTGACCATGTTGCTCAGAAGCATACGCTTGTTTCATTATAAACTGGTCACGTTCACATGCGGGTTGTAGTGAGCCAGGGCACGTACACACGCAGGATGCACTACTGACAGGTCACGTACCTGTTGACAGATTGATATCTATTGAGGATTGTTGCCTCATCTCAGTTGGTGTTGAGGGTGTAAGCTCAGTCTTGCATTATAGAGAAGGTTCTCTTACAGAGTTGTACTCTATTCAGTTGTTGCTGATAAACCCCAAGTATTGTAGTCCGTAATAAAAAGAAAATTGTACATATATCTTGTGTTCTTTGTGATCATTGTGGTGATGACTTGTTGATGATATATTGCTGATATATGTTGTTGATATGTGCTCACATCTAACTGGTTATAAATGATAGAAATGGGTAATGAATAATTTTGAATGCTAATTGATGATTTTTTATGCAAGAGGGAAGTTTTGGGAAAAAGAGCCCCACGCTCATTCACCCCCCCTCTCTAAGTGTGGTAGGTGTGTTCAACAATCGGTATCAGAGCAGGCCTTCACTACAAGCCTTAACAAGCTCGAAGGAGATCCATAGACACATAAATGGATGATGAAGTTCCAATCCTTGATGAGGAAAACTATTCTACTTGGAGAATAGAGATGAAAGTGTATTTGAAGACAATGGGAGTAGCTATTTGGAAGGAAACCATCGGTGGATATGTTTCATTGAATAACAAGTCAAAGTTTGCAGCTCAAAGGTAAGGAAAGAAGAATGATGCATTGGATCTCAAGACCATTCTTAGTGGACTCTCAAGTCCTATCAAAGAGAGCATGGGACAATGCACTTCCTGTTGGACACACCTACCACACTTAGAGGGGGGGTGAATGAGTGTGGGGATCTTTTTCCCAAAACTTCCCTCTTACACAAAAATCATTAGTTAGCATTCGACATTTACTCATTACTCATTTATGTCATTAATAATCAGTTAGATGTGAATACATATCAGCAACATATATCAACAATATATCATCAACAAATCATCTCCACAAGGAACACAAGATGTATGTACACTTTTTCTTTTTATTATGGACTTCAATCCGGGGGTTTTTCAGCAACAACTGAATAGAGTACAACTCTACAAGAGAACCATATATATATTCAAGACTCAACTTACATTCTCAGCACCAACTGAGATGATGCAACAATCCTCAACAGATATCAATCTGTACCATAAACAAGAGCATCAACCATGCACCAACCTGTGCCAAACAACCTCTAATCAACCTGTACCATAAAAAAGTGCATCCAACCATGTACCAAGTATATACCAATCATGTTTCAACTACTCATCAACAATGACTCATCAATATGTACCAACATGATCAACTATACACCTCATGTATGTGCCAACTCATCAACTGCTTGTCTCAACCATGACTAGTTTTGGATTAGTCAGCAACCCTAACTTGAAATAATCATAACTTTGTACCTGTACTAAATAAAGATATGAAACTAATACACAATTTTCTTCAATGTGTTTTATACAATTCCTAAAAGTGGCACTACTTTTAACCTCTCATAAAAGGAGGTATAGCAAAAATGACATACCTTGCTGAATTCTAGATCATTCTAGAGAGAGACCTTGTAGAGTGTGCCCCACATGGAATATTTGTTGAATATATATGAAACTATTGCAGAGAATACTACAGACTATAATATAACCAACACATTTGTCTCACTGAATTTGGATCTGTTATGAAGAAGTTATGATGTTTTTACCCGAAACACCTGATTTTGACTAGTTTCAGGACTAGCCACAAACCTTATTTTCCACGGAGTGTAACTCCCAAAATACAAATACCCACAAGCTAAATTTTTAACCACAGATACTTGGATATGTTTTCTCACTTGCATAGCAATTTTAGGATCTGAATCATTATAGAAAAAAAATTATAGCGAAAATGGTGAGATGACCTGTAAATAACATACCTTAGAAAGCACCATCAAAAGAATTTATCCTTCCTTTCATTTCAACCTTCTTTTCTTCACTTTCCTCAAAATTTTGTCTTATATATCCTTGGTTACCTTAGTCACCTATATATCTTCAATATCCTCAAGTGTTCCACACCAAAAATGCTCAAGAAGCTCTCACGAGAAGCTCTCCATCAATACTCCAAAATATATTCCCACAAGAAGCTCTCCATTGATCCAAAAAACGAATGATCTACAAGAGACCATTGCTATCTTATTTATAATTTCATCCTCTAGGTCACTTAACCCATTTTTAGGTCACTTAACCTATTTTCCTTATTTTAGGGTTAACCACTTTCCATAAATAGAAAGTTCTCCAATACTTTATCATTTAAATATTCCTTCTTGATTTTGTCACCTTACTTTATCATTTCTTGATTTTGTCACTTCTCTTGATTATTTAAATAATCCACCTTGAATTTTTCACTTTAATTTATCATTTAAATAATATTAACCCTTTTCTAGGTCACTTAAATTATTTTCCTTATTTTTAGGGTTAACCACTTTCCATAAATATTCCTTCTTGATTTTGTCACCTTACTTTATCATTTCTTGATTTTTCCACTTCTCTTTATTATTTAAATAGTCCACCTTGACTTTGTCACATTACTTTATCATTTAAATAATGATTTCTTCTTTTAGGTCACTTTGACTTCTTTGACCTTGGGGGCTTCAAGCCTTCATGTGGGCGTCCTTCATCTTCGTAAGGCCATAAATCTCAAACCATGAGGATTTATGTGACATTCTACATACCACCAGAAATGGCATGACAAGCACTATCCATCTAGGATAGTTTCACCAATAATTTCCTTGATCTTCATCTTGTTATTCCACATACAAGCATGGGTTCTCCAACCATTCTTCTAGGATAAATCAATCCTGAAAGCGTCTTCTCGTGAGGGATTTCACCTTAAGGGGACCACTTTGGAGTTCATCTGTTTGTGCACCTTATCAATCATGATAAGACACTAATGAGAGCATGGGTCATCCAACCATTATTCTAGGATAACTCAATCCGCAAAGCGTCTTCTTGTGAGGGATTTCACCATAAGGGGACCACTTTGGAGTTCATCCATTTGTGCACCTTATCAATCATGATAAGACAATAATGATTCATCTATACATTTTTCCAACAATGCATCATATACCAATGAAACCACATCGATCCATCTTC